>CM034151.1:355701535-355907311 GCA_019776745.2 Taxus chinensis
GTAACCAAGGAACATTGGGAAGCTCTAATATAGTGTGGGCAAAGTGGGGCATGAAGGTACTAAGGGCCCCATGGGAACTTGTTCCCATGGGCCACATGTTCCCTAAAAAGTTGATCAAACCACAATACAAGGGGAAGTAGATGTGCAGAGAAAGCGGGCCCATAAGACCCAAGTGACCCTTGTACCCTGTATACCCCGAAAAACCACAATACCCGTAATATAAAAAGAATTGAACTAAATGCATACTGTGGAGTCACGCAGGGAACTTTGTTGACCATCCTAAGCTACTGAACTTCAAATGACCATAGATTTTGACCCAAAAATCTAATTTTCACAAAATTAGACTAGTTCTTAGCATTTAAAAAACACAGTTCCAGGTAGCTGAAGAACCAAAATTAATGAATTATGGGAATTTTCTTCTCCCTTAAGCAATAGTATAATGAAAACATGGGTTTTATAGGTTCTCCATCATGTTTTACATCCAATTAATGTAACTTTTTGGTCAGTTAAATGGGAATTTAGGGAATCTCTCTCTTTCTCACCTTCCTCTATATATTGTAATCCTTCTCATTTGAGAAAGGGGAGATATTCTGGGAGCTAGGGGAAACTCTTGTAAAATTGTTTCTCATTTTTCCATTAAGCTGCAAACCTTCATATGAACTCTGTAATTGTAATGGTGCCTTTATTCTATAATTTTAATGGACTGTGCAAATTTCTAGGGCAATAACATTGTGAATTGTGGTGGTCTCTCAACCATTTTGTAATTTTATTTTGTTTTCTTGCCTCTCCTTTGTTATTGTTTTGTTCTATTCATATTTTATTTAATTTGCAGGTCCTTGTTGTTGTGTTTCTTGGAGAAGTGGAGGTAAATGCACATCTTGTGACTATATCAAGACTATTCTGACCTCTTTTAATTGCATTTCCTTCATCCTTCTTCCTTAACAGGATATTTCACACCCTTCTCTTTGTGCTATCACCATGGTTAGTATATGATTTCTTTATTTTCATGTGCTCTCCCTCTCCTTGGTCCCTTGGAAATCATATATTAGGAGTATTTAGTGAAATTTCCTTCACTAGGAGTATTCATTGCATTAGATTAGGAAGTGGAACCAACCTTCTCTAGAGGGCCATATCAAGTGAGTGAGTCCCATAGCTTGAGAAATTGTCCAATGTTACCTAGTTACACCAATAGCTCATACAAACACACATGAAAAATCGAAGGGGGCTGTAATTTAGTGATAAAAACTATCTCTATGTGTTTCCCACCATCTCTCTATTATCCCATGAAAAGTATAGAGCAACATGTTACTTCTATCCCCTTCATTCTTCCACTAAGTCTCTATGGTGTGCAAGAATATATCAGGGTTCCCTTCACCAATATACCTTGGTACTTGAGTTGATCCAAAATGCCTCACCATGTGTGACCTAATCATTCTAGTGAGTCTTCCTTTGAATTCATGCTCTACCATATCATACATTTCATGAGCCAAGTTATCACAAACAATACTAGTGGTTTCACTTATATACTACATGTCTTCCCAATGAAAGACACCTTCCTTTTATGGATCTATGTTCTCTAGGTCATGCACTAGATGAGAATAGATTCTATTAATTTATTCTTCACTCAAAGGATCAACATAAGGCTCTTCATTCCTATCCTATAGGGGTATTATCATGTTCTCTTCATCATTATAAAAAATGATGTACTTTCTTTTAAAGCGTAGATCAATATTTTCAGCATAACACCAAGGTCGTCTAAGTAATGCTTGGAAGTTTTCTGCTTCTACAAGCTCTAATACCTCAACATATCTAGTAAACTTGGCTCCTTGAATGGTAATAGATTCATCCTTCAGTACATAATAGGCATAGCCCTAGTTTTTTTCCATATACAACACATTTGAAGATGGTTGCAATGTTGGCCTACCCATCTTATTTTATCCATCCAGATTCAACACATTCACTTCTATGCCTGTGTCAATTAGTATGTTGTGTAATAACCACCCATTAATTACTACATCTAGTGTAAATTTCTTGTCACATTAATGGTTATGAGGTGGTAGATTTGTTTGAAGTATCTACCTCTTGTGCTCAGCTACAGTACGTAGTACCTTTTCTCTTAGCCATTCCCTTAGTAAAGTAATGATGTTCTCCTAACGCAAAATCCTACACACCTCCTTCAGTTCATCCACATCCTTCTATAGGAGATCAACATTATTTCCACATTATCTCTATTGCACCTATTCTTTCAAGCATTTTATTTCTCGTTAAATCTCCTTAATGACCCCCATGGTTTCTTGGTATACTTCATTCTTATGCGTAGCATCTGTATACTTAGCATGTATCATTTCTTCCCTTGTAATGAGTGGTTTATCCTTTAGAGGATCATGTGTGTACACATCCTCAGTGCATGTAGTAACCATCACCGTATGTAACTAAGGATCAAGTGTATTCTTAGGCATCCACTGATAAAAAACATGTTGTACCTTGATCATTGTATTTCCCATGTCCTTCTTCATTTTTTACTAATGCGCTCATATAAATTTGGGAATTCCTCTAACTTATGTTACTTCCCACACTATGATATATTTTTATTCTGAGGGCAATCACAATAATAATGATCATGAGATCCACAAGTATAAAAATTTCCACGCACTAATATGCCTCTACCACCACCACAACTTCGACCTTGATATCCTCTTTAGAATCCTCCATTCCTGTTATCCCCATTGTTGCACCCTTCATTATTCTATCCTTCATGTTCCTTCAATCCACTTGTCACACTATTTCAGTGCACCCCTGTCTCAATGGCTTCATAGATATAATCAATTAGTCTACATTGAAAGGTTTCGTGAGTATGGGACTTGTAAATCTTATAGTACATAGAAACCTTCTTCTAAATAATGCACTACATAAGAGGATAGTCTTGAACATCATGCTTCAGATAAAAAACCTTACAATCCAATAACAACATGTGCACTAACTCGCATGGGAAATTATCTTTAATATGTCCTTCAACTTCAAAATCTATGCACCATATACCACTACATGTGTCATGAGCTGAATTAGTAGAAAGCTTCTCCAGATGCTTTTCCATAGCTGCTATATGTGCCTATAAGAATGGGATTACTCCAGTATCAACACTCCCAACTACTTCGGCATGTATATATTATTTTAGTGCCTCGTACAGATCAATATATTTCTTATGCGATAGATCTCTATGGAATAGAGTCAACAATCCTCCAATAAACCACTATGTATGCTAGCTTTGATTAATGTTATAAGATAATTTGGAAAATAGAGTCTAGAAATGCACATCATACTCCCTCACGCTTTTAGATAATCCTTTCTTAATATCCTTGAGTGTGTTAATACTCTATTTCTCAAACTATAGAATATACAACTTAGCTATAAACACAAAGCGCAAAGCATCATAATATACCATAATCTAATGTGGGTCATACTTCATATACCAGTTATAATCATGCCCTTTAATAGTAGTATAAAATTGACTTGCATTCCTATATGAGGTTGTAATTCCCTACTAATGTTGGCCCCTAAAATATCAGCTAAGTACCAAAGGATGCACACAAATAGGACCAGAGAGAAGAAGAGTGGTCAGGGGAAAGCATGCATGAAAAAGGGGTTTAATAAGGGTTTAAGTAAACCCAGGGCACACGTGGAAGACATAACATGGGTTCAAAGGTATTAGATATATTTAGCATTCTAAGGGAACTTAGGAAAAGTTTAACGACCCAACTAGGCATGATGAGTGGATAAGGTGTCATCTTGGAACCTTGGAGGTCAAGAAAAAGATATTCCATGTAGGGAATATTCCTAGAAGACATCATTACAGAGAGTGGAGGTTTTGCAAATGGATAATCATTCACCAATGAAGGACCACATTGACACTTGGCACGCAATCTGTTCAAGAGAGAAGGCATGATGGTGGGTGTTTATCCTATAAAAAGAGATGCTCGTGCTAGAGACAGATATATAAGAGATGATGGGAGACAAAGAGAATGCATAGAAAGAGAAGGAGAGTATGAAGTGTTGCAGTAATGCTAGGGTTTAGAGAGCTTAGTTATAGATGGCAATAAAGGATGCCATAATTATATGTATGGATAATGGGATCTATAACAAGGAATAAAATGGGAAAATTATAGCTATTGTCTCATATCAGAGAAGATGATAGGATTTGAGTCTCTGTCATTTAATATGTATAGTCTGAGATGACCCTTTTGACTATAATATGGCTATCAGAACTATGTTAAATCAATATATATATGGGATTGATAAGTATATCTTGTTTATGGGTGTAAACCTTCATGCTATATGACTTATCATGGCTCAGATCCAGTTTATTGTGCCTCTTACAATGTTATTTAGCTTTTGTGATGCATTAATGTTAGATATATTAGTTGCATCTTCTACCTCTTTAAATAAATGAATGCACTTCTAATTCTACAAATCACCCTCCATTAATGGTGGAACTATCTCACAAACCTCACATAAAATAGGTGCTCAGTGCATGTGCGTGCCTTGGGTGAGTTCCCAATGCCCACTAGGTCATAGGGCAGTTTGCTTGGGGTTAGGAAAGGTATTAAGGGTAAATAAATGAATACATCTTAGTTTCGTTTCCGAGACATTTTTTTGAAGCTGTTGTGAGAATGACACATGATGACAAAGTGCTTGACCTTGGACAGTGTAGAAGTTTTGATTAAAATCACGGAGGATGAGTTTTCTTAGATATTTAGTAATGGACCTGATTTTGATGCACGTAAATGGGTAGAAGAACATTTGTATCATGAGTTGTATGATACCTTTTTTTTTGTTTTCTAGTGGAGTTATATGAATGGATTTTGATGCATGCATCTAGATAAAGTTGGTACTATAGACCCCACGTATGGACCCAAGAGTAGTATTAGAGGTTGTATGATGCTGATTTGACTTGGACACATGTTGTTGATCATTTTTGGAGTAGGGTGTTGACGAGTTACACCTTGAAGTATGTGATTTCGATGTATTCTTGTCCATAGATTGCTGAGTTTGAGTTTTTGAGGGAACCAAGAGGATCATTCTTACGTATTATCCCTTTATCTATAAATATCATGATCATTACACTAAGTTTGGAAGCATTTCCTATGCTTGGCTAAGCTTCTTCTGAGTGTTGGGAAAGGAAGCTAGGATGGAGGAAGATGGAAGACATTGTGGCTAAAAAAGAGAGGGAAGAGAGATGACTCAAGTATAATGAAGATCGTGAGAGTGAGTTAGATAGACAATGTGAAGTTACATGAGAAATGGATTTATGGAGGCTGACGTTGCGGGAAGGAATTGAGTTTCACGTGGAGGATGTGGAGCCTGAACATTTTGTGCTACCTAATCTTGGCAAGCATGAGAGAGAGACTCCTTCAGCTTCTGATCAGAATTTTCATTTGAAGAAAGGATATCCATCGGAATGCATCTGAATCTTCCTCGTGACCAACCCCTGGCGCTTATTTTTCCAAATCTAGATAAAGGTATTGATAACCCAGTTGGTATTGGTGGAAGTGACCGATTAACACCTAGGAGGTATAACTTTTCATTTGGAACATCTATGGTTGTGTAGTCATTTCTTGTGTTTGGAGGTATATGGTATAGAATGACATTTAGTAAAATTTTGGGTACACAAAGCTTGGGTATCATGACTGGAAGCAGTGCGAGACACACATCTAGTAGCGGTGCAATATCACAGACTATTGGCATGTAGTTTATTTCTACAGTGGGGACACTAGGCATGACCACTTCAGGGCCTTTACTAGCTATGGGAGGAGGATCAGGTGGAATAGGAAGTAGTAGACCTGTTGGACCTGACAAATATGGAAGAATTGGTGGGTCAGGATGGATAGGTGATGGTGAATCTATTAGATCGGGTGGTGAAGGCAACACCGAAGGGAATAAAGGTTCTAAATCATGTATACTGATGAGGGTTGTCAATAATCTCCATTAATAATGTCAATCCAAGTCTAGTATCTGATGGATATATGCATTAAGAGAAAAAAAGATCTCTAGAAAACAACTTCGTTAAACACAATCCCAAGTTAAATTAAATCACACATGTAGAAATATAAAGGTACACTTGTAGAAATAAATTTTACATGAAGGAAACACACTTGCATAAATGAAATTTCTAAATTAAAATGAATGAAATATAAATTAGACACCTGTAGGTTCACAACAGAAATTGTACAGAAAGAAAGATCACATAACATGAAATCAGAAATTTATAATAAAATGAAACTATAGAATAAAGAACTGAACATAAAACATTGAAAGAAAAGAATATAAAAAATTAATCATTATTCCTTGGAATGAGTGGCCAACTCATTCCTTGGAAGAGTACTTAATTCATACTTTCAAACTTAATTCAAAACCTGCAGAACAATTTCTCTCAAAAGATTAATGAGGAAGAACAAATATATTATTCTTGGTAGTGAAAATTACATATAAGAGTCTGGGAGGTTGCATTTATAATTCATGCATCCAAAAAAATCCTTATTTTATGAAATACAATATTATCTTATATTTATTCCAACCCTAACAACTAAGATCTCCATCTCCACAAAATATGGAGAGAGATATATTATTGGAGTCGAAGTCTTATCTCGCTTATTTTAGGAAGATTTGCTCCCAAATCTTCTCCTTACTTTTTGGTAACAAGAATCACATTGATTTTATTCTCCTACTTTATTGGAAGGAATTTTTTCCTCAAAATATTACTTTGACCAAATACCTCTCCTGGATTTTCCATTTGACTTTTCTGTTTCTGGATGTGGAACTTTTGGTTCTCGTTTGATACACTTTTTCCTTGGACTGCAGCTCACTAAAAGTTAGATTAATTTTTATTGGTAAAACTTGTAGAAAATATGAATGAGGTTTTTGTTAAACACATTTCTATTAACAAAAACCTCTATCATATTTTTCATTTGACTTTTTTGTTTCTGGATGTGGAACTTTTGGTGCTCGTCTGATACACTTTTCCTTGGATTGCAGCTCACTAAAAGTTAGATTCTTTTTTATTGGTAAAACCTGTGGAAAATATGAATGAGGTTTTATTTTAAACACATTTCTATGAACAAAAACCTCTCTCACATATTTTTTAAAATTTGAATTTTTTGTTTCTATGAACAAAAAAATATCTCATATTTTCCATTTGACTTTTATGGAACTTTTAGTGCTCGTCTGATACACTTTTCCTTAGACTACAACTCACTAAAAGTTAGATTTATCCTTATTGGTAAAACCTGTAGAAAATATGAATGAGGTTTTTGTTAAAAACATTACTATGAAAAAAATATCTCTCATATTTCCCATTAGATTATCTGATTATTCATAATTTCTCATTTTATGCAGGTTCCAAAACTAAAACTGCAATTTTTGGAACTAAATCTACATGTTCTAGAACTACAACTACAAGTTCTGGAGCTAACTCCACTTGTTTTGAAGCTTATTTCCATTGTTCTGGAGCTAACTTTAATTATTCTAGAACTAAATCTATAAGTTCAAAAACTAAATCTATAAGTTCTGGAACTAAAGCTGTAAGTTTTGGAACTAAATCTGTAAGTTCCAGAGTTAACTCCAATTGTTCCGAAGCTAACTAAAAACAAGATATAACTTTTGCACACGATGTTGGATTGAGATGATTATTTTTTTGAACTTGCATAATTTTCCAAGAGGAATCTATATATGAAATCATATTTAAATTTAGATATACAAGTCATTATCAATTCTACTTTTTCCATAACTAGCACTATCTTTCCTTTATGACTTGCATACACAAGACTTTACATCTTTCCTAAATAATCATTAATATTAGTAAAAAAAAATAGATAACAAAAGAATCATAAAGAATGAACAAGATATATATCTTATATTCTATCTTAAGAAAATTATAAGTTCCAAGATTACATTTAAATCCACTTTCAAAGGTAACTTGGAAGGACAAAATAATGGTAATTTATGGCCTCATCATTGCCCCACACCTAATCTTATGCATGTTCTCATGCATTATATTATTATCTACTTTTTTTAGAGTCTTCTCTGTATTGAGTTTATGCATGTATGTATTCCATATATAGTTCAAGGACAGGTTCTTGTGGATTTCCTTCTGTTGTTTTTAATTTTCTTTCTTTTACAACATGTTCTTGTGTGGATCTCTTTCTGATGTTTTTGATTTCTTTTCTTTTACAATAGGTTCTTGTGTGGATCTCCTTCTGTTGTTTTCTATTTTCTTTCTTTTATAATAGGTTCTTATGTGGATATATTTCTATTGTTTTTTATTTATTTTCTTTTACAACAAGTTCTTGTGAGGATTTCCTTCTGTTGTTTTTTATTTCTTTTCTTTTACAACAGGTTCTTGTGTGGATCTCCTTCTGTTGTTTTTTATTTTCTTTCTTTTACAGTAGGTTCTTGTGTGAATCTTCTTCTGCTATTTTTTATTTCATTTATTTTATAGTAGGTTCTTGTGTGGATCTCCTTTTTTTGTTTTTTATTTCTTTTCTTTTATAACAGGTTCTTGTGTGGATCTCCTTTTGTTGTTTTTTATTTTTTTTCTTTTACAACAAGTTCTTATGTGGATCTCCTTTTGTTGTGCCTCATATTTAAAATCAAAATGCATACCTTGTGCTTCTCCTTCTCTCACACATCTATGCATGTCCTCATGCATGTTGTTTATTCATGGTTGCCCATAAATTAGACTCTAAAAGTTTGATTGCAAAAATGTGCATATATTTTCATATTTGTAAGTAGGGGAGATATGAATTTTATCTTACCTTCCTTGGAGATCTTAAAAGTGGATCTAGCTGTAATAAAAAACTTACAAGAAAGCTTAAAAATAAAATAGTAGAACAAAATAACTTGATCATACCTCTAGTTGTCCTTGTCGTCCTATTGTTAACATGGTCAAATAGTGTCAAGAAGGAAGCCACCAGGTAATAGTTGATTTCCTTTGAAGAAGATCCACCCCCCTTTTGCCTTTGATTGGCCAACAAGATGGTTTTCCAATCAAATTTTTTTTTCCTTTGATTGGCTAGTAAGTTGGTTTTCCAATCAAAGTTTTTTTTTCCTTTGATTGGCCAACAAGTTGGTTTTCCAATCAAAGTTTTTAATTTTTTTTTTTTTGAAATGATAACATGAGAAAGATTAGAGAAAAATTTGATCAATTATCATACTATATTCATCAAAGTGCAGCCTGTGTAAAATAGGAAGAAATGTCTGAGATCTCATAAAAACCTCTTTGCATACTTGGTAACTCCAAGAAGATTTCCAAAAATTGTGTAGAAAATTTATAGGTCTTCAAATCTCAACTTGAATTATGCATTATCAGAATCACCATCGTAATCTTCAAATCCAAAATTATTGATCTCAGGAGATGGATTGCGTTATGTATCTATGGGTCCCTCAAAACTTCTCCTTGGTTGATACTATTGGTGCTCCAAAAATTACATGCTGGTACTAAGAACAAATCTGGATATTCCTGTGGATGTTAGCATGAAACAGTGTTTTCCTTGATATTCACAATAATTTCTTCTTAATGTTATACAAGCATATACAAAAATGAAGAAATTGAAAGACATGAAAATAATGTTTTCTAATGGATATGGTTCAAGGATTGAATTTTATCATGGGATGAAAAATAATTTAGATGGGTGGATTTATTATGAGTGGGTTTTTATTTTGACTCTAATGAATTCACTAAATATGGATGAAGTTAATTAGAAATGCTACCACTTCATTATTAAAAACTGGATAAGATGATTTTTTACTAAGGTTATGTGTAATAAGATCACTGAGTTGTTAGTTGATATAAGGGGGAATGGTGGTGGTTGTCAACAATGACATTTGATATTTCATCAACTGGATCTACTTCCAAGATTCAATATCATATTTCTACCATTTCTTCATAAATAGAATCCAGATCTGAATTCTTTGTCCTACCATTATACCTCTTGATCAAACATCACAAGTATTTTCTTAAACACATAGTTAGTTTGTGGGGAGAGAAATATTTACAATATAACATTCCTAATTGCAAAAATAAAATTTTAATCTATATTACATGAAAGAAATATTAATCTATTTGTAGAAAATAAAAGTTTAAAGAACTACCTCCAAATACTTCCTGTCACAAAATTTTCCAAGAGGTATTCTACTATCACTAGAATATTCTCTTAGAAAACTCTGAATCTCTTAATAACACCGTGTCCCTAGCAATGGTGCCAAAATGATGAGGGTCGTCAATCCTCTCCATTAATAATGTCAATATAGGGATGGTGTCTGATGACTATATGCATTAAGAGAAAAAAATATCTTTGAAAAATAGCTCCATTAAACACAATCCAAACTTGCATAAAATAAATCACACATGTAGAAATGTAAAGGCACACTTGTAGAAATAAAGTTTACATGAAGGAAACACACTTGCATAAATGAAATTGCTAAATTAAAATTAACGAAAGATAAATCAGACACCTACACATTCACAACAAAATTATATGGAAAGAAAGATCACATAACATGAAATCAGAAATTTACAACAAAAGGAAAACTACAAAATAAAGAACTGAACATAAAACATTGAAAGAAAAGAACATAAAACATTGATCCTTCTTCCTTGGAATGAGTGGCCAACTCATTCCTTGGAAGAGGACTTAATTCATACTTTCAAACTTAATTCAAAACCTGCAGAACAATTTCTCTCAGAAGATTAATGAGGAAGAACAGATATATTATTCTTGGTAGTGAAAATTACATATAAGAGTGTGGGAGGTTGCATTTATAATTCATGCATCCAACCAACTCCTTATTTTTGGAAATACATTATGATATTATCTTTATTCCAATCATAACAAATAATATCTCCATCTCCACAAAATATGGAGAGAGATATATTATTTTTCTTATCTCACTTATTTTAGGAAGATTTGCTCCCAAATCTTCTCCTTGTTTTTGGTAACAAGAATCACATTGATTTTATTCTCCTAATTTATTGGAAATAGGTTTTTCCTCAAAATATTACTTTTACCAAATACCTCTCTTGAATTTTCCATTTAATGTTTTTGCTTTTTACTGTGGAACTTTAGTGCTCGTCTGATACACTTTTTCCTTAGACTACAACTCAGTAAAAGTTATATTCAATTTTATTGGTAAAACCTGTAGCAAATATGAATGGGAAGTTTATTAAACACATTACTATGAACAAAACCTCTCTCATATTTTCCATTTGATTTTTTTGTTTTTGGCTTTGGATTTTTTTGTACTCTTCTGATACACTTTTCCTTGGACTGCAGCTCACTAAAAGTTAGATTTTTTTTATTGGTAAAACCTGTAGTAAATATGAATAAGGTTTTTGTTAAATATATTTCTATGAACAAAAACCTCTCTTATATTTTCCATTTGAATTTTTTGTTTTTGAATGTGGAACTTTTAGTTCTCGTTTGATACACTTTTCCTTGGATTGCAGCTCGCTAAAAATTAGATTTATCCTTATTGATAAAAGATGTAGAAAATATAAATGAAATTTTTGTTAAACACTTTGCTATGAACAAAATCTCTCATATTTCCCATTGGATTCTTTGATTATTCACAATTCCTCATTTTATGTAGGTTTTGAAACTAAAACTGCAAGTTCTAGAACTAAATCTGTAAGTTCCGGAACTAAAACTACAAGTTCTGAAGTTGACTCCCATTTTTAGGAGCTAACTCCAATTGTTCTAGAACTAAATCTACACATTCTAAAACTAAAACTACAAGTTCTGGAACTAAATCTACAAGTTCTAGAACTAAAACTGCAAGTTCCGGAGCTAACTCCAATTATTCCAGAGCTAACTAAAAATAGATATAACTTTTGCACACGATCTTGGATTGAGATGATTATTTTTTTACTTGCATAATTTTCCAAGAGGAATCTAGATATGAAATCATATTTGAGTTTAGATATATAATTCATTATCAATTCCACTTTTCCCAAAACTAGCATTATCTTTCCTTTATGGCCTGCATACACAAGACTTTGCATCTTTCCTAAATAATCAATAAGATTAGTCAAAAAAATAGATAAAAAAATAATTCTAAAGAATGAACAAGATATATATCCTATATTCTATCTTAAGAAAACTATAAGTTCTAAGATTACATTTAAATCCAATTTCAAAGGTAACTTGGAAGGACAAAATAATGGTAATTTATGGCCAATTTATGGTCTCATCACAAACAAGGGCCTCAAACACCTCAGCAAGTATTTTTTGATATGTATTTACATCTACCAAATTATAAAGGTGTTTAGGATGCTACAGAGCATGTACACAAATGTGAGCTACTATGACATGCAAAGGGGATCACTACCCTGAAATGGAAAGAAAGTTAGTTTGCAATAATGTTGCAAGGATACACGCATAGTTGGTACCAAAAATATGACCCCCACCAGACAATGGTAGATTACACCACATTACGTAATGCCTTCTTAGTTGAATTCCATATTCCTGAGTTTGAATAGAAGAGAATTATCACGCTGAAGGAAATTCAACAAGGTATGGTAGAGAGTGTGCGGGAGTATGATGCACATTTTAAAACTCTCTTACCAAAATTGTCTTATGATATTCATCCTTATCAACAAGCTCAATGGTTTTTTGGAGGATTAATAACACCTTTCAAGGAAGCGCTTTCACATACGACTTTCACATACCCACATGAGCCCTTGGAAGCTTCCCTGTGCACCGATTCCATATGAAGCATAGATACCGATGTTAGTCCTTTTCTTGAAGCTCAGATTGCTGTAATGGAAAAATGGTTGAGAATCTATCTATGAACTTGGCCCATGACACTCGCAGTGGCCTATGGTGCATGAATTGTGAGGTAGAGGGGCACATGAAGGACAGTTGTCCTCAGAGATTGGTATGTACCATGGTAGTAAAATGTGATATTTTCCATGGAGATCATGATGTAAATAGGTGTCTGCTACTGCAATTCATGATCTGTAAGAATGTATCTTTATATTGCAATATTTTCACCTCTACTACTCATGACACTAAGGATTATAGATTAATTAAAAAAATACATGATGCTATTGATATTGGTGTGCACCAGATCAACATTGAAAACAATTCCAAGGATGATAGTCATCACTATTAAGGGAACGCGGATTGAGGATCTAATGGAAGAGGATTTTGTGGAGGATTCAGAGGTCTTAAAAACCATGGAGGCAGAAGAAGTGAGTTCCCATGTGGAACTTGTTACAATTGTGGGTCTATAAAGCACTATAAACATGAATTTCTTGACCTACTATAGTGCTCTTGGTGTGGAAAGAAGCACAACTATGAGGAGTGCCTAGAGCTATTTGAACATATGAGCCAAGAACATCGAAAAGACAAAGGCATCATTATGGTAAGCATCAATAAAGAAGAATCGTAGTGGATGCAAAGGGTAGCACGTGAGTTAGAATTAGAACATGTACTTGTGACAACTCAAGCTCAGGTTGTGCGCTCCATGGAGAAAGAAAAGAAGAGACCATTGATTACAAGAGAAGAGGTGGTGTATGGGAATTATTTAGATCCTACCCATTAGAAGGAAGTCTATAAAGAGACCATGGACGTAATCACAAGTCTTTAAAGGGAAATTCAATGTCTGAAGGAGTAATCCAGGATGTTGGAGTAGAAGAAAAATGATGAGGTCCTTCAGTTAGATATAGATGATGTCAAGGAGGTATGTAATATGTTGTGCCAAGAGAATATCATTCCTCTTTTAGGAGAATGGTTGAGGAATAAGATACCAAGTGCTAGAGTAGAGCACAAGAGGTAGGTTTTATATGCTAATCTTCCTCCCCACAACCTCAACTATGATAAGGAGATTACCTTCAATGCAGTTGTTGATGGATGGATCCTAAGAAACATTTTGATTGATATGGGTACAGAATTCAATGTTCTCACCTTGGATGCCTAGAATAAAATGGGAAGGCCCTCATTACAGCCATCTTCAAATGTGTTGTATATGTCCAATAGGACAAAGGTAATTCCTATTGGTGTTTTAAATTGTGTTGCTATCACTATCCAAGGGGAGAAATTCACTAAAGACTTAAAATTCTTAGCACTTGCTCAAGCAGAAAACTTTCCAGCATTACTTGGGTGCCGTTGGTGCTATAATAACAATAGTGAATTACATTTTAATAAGGGGTATATAAGTTTTGAGAATAAGGAGTAATGAGTTATCATTCCTTTGACATATGGGAAGTTAACACCCTATATTGAGCCTTTAGGAAAAGAAGACCTAGACATAATTTAGTTACGCACTATCTGGGATCCTGAAGTTATGAAACCAACAAAGGAGGGCATCATTTAGTTGAAAAAATCTCAATCTATAAGTGATACAACCAGCGTGACTTGTGGAAATTGGGTGCATGGGACATATGAGTTGGTTAGAAGGCAATTAAGGGGCTCTGTGATGAGAGTAGAAAAGGCATGCTCAGTCAAGCACCTAGGAGGAAAGAATTTACCAAGTTATTCTAGAGGAGCTAACCCTGATGTTTTCCTATGAGAAATGGAGACCCAGTGGAGAAGTGAGATCAAAAGGATAAGGATGCTCAACTATACCTTTCTCGTGACCACAACACATTAGAGAGGAACCCATCGTGTTAGCCTTCTACAGTGTCGTGAAGTGAGAGTCACGTTCTCTCTTAGGTTTTCCCATAGTAATTCACCTACTATCATACAAGATTATCATGGGAAGGAACCCACCTCGTTTCACGTCCAAGCATGTGAGAAGGCCTAAATGGAAGGTGCAAAAGCCTTGCCACCTTATTTATGGGTTCATAAGTTATACTCCACCTTACAAGGTTTTACACGTGCATGGTACATTCCTTGGGCATACGGGGGATTACCGGAAATTTATCAAGGGGTATGCTAAGATTATCGTGCCATTGGAAGAGTTAATGAAACAAAAAAGTGCATTTCACTGGGGAGAGGTGCACTAAATGACATTTGACACATTAAAGAATAAGCTTATAACTGTGCCCACATTAAAATTTCCTTCTTGGGATAAGCCATTCCATGTACATGTTGATGCTTTGGGAATGATAATTGGGGAAATATTAGCACAACTTAGGGAAGGAATTTTTGACCACCCCTTATGTTTTGCTAGTAGGAAGTTGACACCAACAAAGTAGAACTATACTACTATTGAGTGTGAAGCATTGTCCATGATCTACGCACTGAAAAAATTTAGGCAGTATCTACTAGAAACACCCTTATATATTCTATATGGACCACATGGAATTAAAGCACCTAGTAAAAAAGATCATTTTACAAGGGCACATATGCTGGTGGGTCTTTTTATTTTAAGAATTTGAGTTTACGGTTGTTGTGAAGCAAGGAAAGAGTAATTTGGGACTTGATAATTTATTAAGGATTGACTTAGGGGAAGACACATAGAGCATTAAGGATACAATTCCAAATGCAAAAAAAATTAGATTATGGCGTGTGTCCTCTGACTTGGAAGATATTTCCATCTTTTTCAAAATGGGTGTGGCATAAGAAAGAATGAATATTTTGGAAAGGAAGTAGTTAGCCATATGCACCACGCCTTACATGTTAATTAGTGGAGACATATACAAGCGAGGCCATGATGAGGTTTTGTCTAAGTGTTTTTTAGAGCACGAATGCATTGCAATCATGGAGTAAGCACACGGTGGGATTGCAAGAGGACACTATGTAGGGAATGCAACCAAGCATAAGATCCTTCTAGGAAGTGTTTGGTGGGAAATGGTTTATAAGGATTATATTGAGTTTTGCAAGACTTGTGAGCATTGATAACACCTTGGAAAACCAAGAAGAATAGATGAGATGCCCTTAAGACTGATAACTACCGCAGAACCATTTAAGAAGTGGGCGGTTGATTTTGTAGGACTGATTTCACCTGCCTTGTGAAGGACTGGTTCACACTATATCATTACATGCACAAATTATCTTATGAGGTGGGTAGAAGTGACACCTACAAAGGATTTCACAATGACAACAACATCTAGGTTCTTATGGGAATATATAATCAGCAGATATGCATATCCGTTGAGTTTAACAAGTGATAGGGGTACTCATTTCTTGAATGAGATAGTTAGAATATTTTTGGAATAATTCATGGTAGCCCACCACAAGACTATCCCCTATGACCAAAAAGTTAATAGAATTGCTAATGACTTTAACAAGATATTGAGTCAGATGTTGACCAAAATTTTTGATGTAGGAAGAAGAGATTGGGATGATCAATTTTTTGTTGTGTTATGGTCATACCAGACTACTTATAAAATATTGAACAAGGCAACACCATTTCAATTGGTGTTCGGCATGGAAACGGTGTTACCTATTGAATTCTTGTTACCATCACTACATATAACATGTGCAGGAGGATTAGCTGATGAAAAAACATTTGAGGAGAAGATTGATAAGTTAATGCAGTTAGATGAGAGGTGGGTTATTACTCACTGGAGTTAGAAAACAAAAAAATCTAGACAAAAGGCATGGCATGATAGACACATAAAGAACAAAACGTTTGAGGTTGGGTAGATGGTTCTATTGTATGATTCCAATTTTTTGTGCCATCCTAGGAAATTTAAAGTCCATTAGATGGGACCATAAATTGTATCATATATACCTTATTCAAAAAAATTCCAATTACAAGTGTTAAATGGAACATGGTTACCAGGCCATTTCAATGGGAGTAGGCTGAAGTCCTACTATAAATAAGTCTTCCTTGTGTTTGTAAATAAGGTAGTATTTCCAAATAGCCTAGGACTTCTCTTAATGTAATTCCTTTCTTTATGTTTCAATTTCTTGTTTCTCGTTCCCTTTCTTTTTGTTGTTGTGTGCGCGTTGTGCGCTGATAGCAATTTACAATTTCAAAAAAATTCTATACGTAGAGGACTACACATCTATTTTTTGTGGGGTGGAGTGATGCGACAAGTACTGGAAGCTAGTAGTGGAAGTTGTGTTTCAATGGCCTAGGTTCAAGGATCAAAAGTGTGTAGTTAGAATAGCATGCATGGAAAAGGTGAACATGAGGAGTTTGGTGTCAGGAAGGATTAAGAAAAACCATGTACAAGGGTGAAGCATAGGAACAAGATGGGCTAAGCGATGTCAAAAATCATGGTAAGGGTAGAAAAGGTGCCTTCTGTGCTGAAAGCATGTGTGAAAGGATCTTTGGTTAGTAATGGGTTTTGCACACCAGAAGGTTGTAGAATTTTTTGCGTTGGATTAGGTGTAGGGGTAAAAGCATTGAAAGTTAACTATAGAATAAAAACCTACCTTTATTGTAAGGGTATGTTGGTAGGTGGCATGACACTTATAGCAAAAAATTTAAAAGCTATAAGTAGAAGGTTAGGGTACATTATTGTTTACCTTGTGTTTGTGATATCAAAGAGCTCTTACGAACTAGGGCATCCTTGAAGAAAAGTTGTGTGAAAAAGGGCTATGAAGATCTGAGTGCATAAATAGTTTTATCAATGAAATAGAGAGGAAATAGAGTACACGGGTGTGAGGGAGAAGGTTGTATACTTTTTCAAATCCTGCAAGTGAATACTCCATCTTGTGGAAAGAATGGTTTTCTAGGTTAGGGTTTTACAGCTAGGGAACAACATTGAAGGGATTTTCATGAAGGGGTAGAGCTACAGAGTTGAGCAGAGCCAGGATCAAGAGAAAGAAATAACTTTTAGTGACCCAACAGAGAAATGACACAAAGGAAAGTAGCAAATGTTTCACCAAAGAAGGGAAAGGGAAAAGGGGAAAAAAAATCCACCTATTTCAATGAAGAATGGTACGTAAAGATGTAATATCTAGACAATGTATTGCTTAGAAAATAATGGGTGTCTCATGTTAGAAAGATGGTTGTGAGTGACTACAACCATCGAACAAACACCACAGAGAATGAGATGGCATTAGAACTGGTTCACCCTACAAACAAAATGACACCAAATGGAATGCCTATCTATGATGATGAGGTAAAGGTGAAGATGGAGAAGGTTGGGTTATTGCAACTCTATGAGTTTCCCTATTTTAGAAAACTTGAGCGACTGTACCAATGGTTAATGTCTTGCATACATGAAGACCATTTCTACTTTGCAGGATGTAGGATGCAGATAACTCTGCACTTGATTTCTAGATTTATTGGTCTTATCTGCGAGGGAGAATCTTTTGATGATGACTTAGATGACAAAGAGGCCATCAATAAGACTATTAAAGCTTATGACTATAAGAAGGGATTGTGATACTTTGACATATATGTGATTTCTAACCTTGTAATGAGGATGGTCATGTGCTTGGTCACAAAACTAAATGGGCAGGAGAGATGGACATAGATCAACAAGGCTTGGTTGAAAATTTTTCTTAAGATCTTGGAGGGGACCATCTATAACCTCTCAGCATTCATAGTAGAAGAAATCATCAATGCCACGCACAATGGATAAAAGATCATGTTTGGTAATGTTCTCCTTATCATCATATTTTTTAGAGATTAGAGTGCCTTATGGGCTAGATAAATTTGTTTGGGAGTACATAGATGATAACCCTTCCCCTACCAAAAGATTTGATAAGTAAACTTGTGACACCATGATGGTCACCCACAAGGCACGCCTAGAAAAATGGTATAAGTGGATGCATGACGCATTCGGCAATGAGTGGAGAATACATGAGACTTTACTTGTTTTACTACAAGGTAAGGCTTAATTTTCTGTGTACCAACATGTTTGTATTGGTAGGTTTACCCTGGTAAATAGTGCTAAGGGTCCATGGTGCAAATTTCATTCTCCTTCACAACACAATACTTCTAGGCCAGAGTTAATAGATTCAAAGAGGAAAATAAGCTAAGGTTTGACCTCAACAAAGTAAACTAGGATTACCGCAAGCTGTGTAGGACATTGATATATCCAAAGAAGCATGCCTATGTGGAGAAGTATGTCTCCCATGATGTACATAGTTTGAATTCAGTAACATTGCATGTTACTGGGAGGACCGCAACAAGGGTATACTTGCACATAAGGCTGGAGTATGAGAAGGGAACTTATGTTGAAAATTATGTCTCTATCCTATAAGACCCCACCAGAAAGAAGAAGGCAACATCAAGGAAAAGGGAGAGAGAGGAGGCCCCTAAGAAAAAGGAAGCAAGTATACATAAAGTGCAATCTATAGGCATGCAAGAGTCAGGCACAAAACCAATCACCTATGCATAGAGGAAGAAGTCCCTGGTAGAAGAGAGAGAGAAGACACCTAAGGAAGAGGTTCTAGAGAAAGAGAAGCCCCCTTTGAAAGAAGATTCACTGAACAAAAAGGAGTGTCCTAGGGAAGAAGAAAAATAAGAGTCTATTATATTGGAATCACCAGTTAGGAAGAAGAAAAGAGTAACAGAAAAGGTGAACTCAGAAGAAACAGAGAGCATTGAGGAAAAAAAGGGAGATGGGAATGATGGAGAGCATGGTGAGGCTCAGAACCATCTTGTGTATGATGTACATGAGTCAGAGTAGGAGGGAAATCAAGAAAAGGATGAGGACAAAGGATGAGCTCACAACAAGGGGGGAAGTGAGGAAGTCAACATGAAGGATCAAAGGACTCCAAGAATGACCAAGGAGAATATACAAGATGCCACAGAAAGGGAGGTATTAGGCATCATAAAAGACTTGGTGGATCAAGAGGTGGAGCACATCACCAATGAAGTACTCAAGGAGATGGAGGGAAGTAAAATTATAGAAAATAAGTATGGAAGCATGGGTGGAGATCCTAGCTTGGCAGTAAAATTCCCAAAGGTAACACGTATAGGTGGAAAGGGTACGGTAGAAGTGCATGAACAAATAATGACTTACATCAATGATCCAAATAAGGTACTACATGTGTGTTTCCAAAGTACCCATTATAACCAAATCCTTTCATGGTCTTCTTTCAATGAAGAGGTTACATAGCCATGCACAAGGAAGATGTTGTCTTGGGATTTTGAGTCCCATGTTGATGAGCCTGAATTTGAGGTCAACCGTGAGGCATTGATGAAGATACCAGATACAAAGGGAGTAAACCCTCTGGTGAATTCTCAACAACTATTAGATGAGAAATTTTGTAACACACTCAACAAAGTGTCAGTAGAGGTTGAGGTGAGGCTCTTCAAGAGAAATGACAAAGTAAGGGTCCTAGAGGAAGAGCTTGAAAAGAAAAATGAAGAGATTGTTAAAAAGGAAAAGGAGTTAAAGTAGGAGGATTTGATCAGTGCATAATTAAGGCATGAATTAACAAAGGAGAAGGTGAAGGTGTGTAAGATCCATAAGAAAATAAATATGATTTTAGATGCCATAATCTTGAAGTACTCAGACTTGGCCCCGCTTGAACAAAAATATGAGTCAACCATGTAATTCTTGGAAGAATTTACCTACATCCTCACCATGGAGAGGTGGCAACTTGTATTGGAATCAAAAGAAGAGGAAATGGCAAGCTAGAAGGAGGAAGAAAAACTAAATATTGGGGAGATAGTTACTTGGTATTCCAAGCTCCTTTCTGCTGTAAAGATTGCCATCTAAATGGCCGAGGTTGTATATGACAATTGTGTTGACAGAGACATGGTAGCAAGCATACTGGTTACTACGCATGAGGTACTTATGAAGGAGTTTTAAGAGAAGAAAAAAGGAAATAGGGTAGAGTGGGATAAGATCCTAGCCAAGGTTGAGAAATTTTTGGAAGCAATCGAAACCTTGTGGGGTTTTATTAAGAATCGGCTTAAGGAACTATATCCCCAGGTCACTCACAGAATGGACGTGTTGGATGATCTTAGCAAGAAGCTAGAAGGAATTGTAGATACACTGAATGTTAAGAGTGAAGAATTGATTTTTGATGAGGTGAGTTCTCTAGTAGGTGACCTACTTCAGCAAGCGTAGGGTGAGGTGGATTCCTGGGAAAATATTGAAGCAACAGTGTAAAGAAGGAATTCCCACTCCTCCTACAAGCAGTAGCATGATTCTTCCATTCTGTCATTATTTATTCATATTGTCACTGTCCCACTATTCTTTATTCTTTGAAGAAGCAAGATGTTTCTGAGAATGGAGAACACACCTAGTGTGGGGTGATGTTGGGCCTTGAAATATTGGCTAATTACAAAAGGGCATGCGCATGCAGGACTAGGGAGAAGAAGGACGCTCAGGGAGAAGCACACATGACAAAGGGGTTTAAGAAGGGTTTAAGTCAAACCAGGGTGCACGCATAAAGGTAGAACATGGTTTAAAGGGACTTAGCCATATTTGACATTCTAGAGGCACTTGAGGAAAAGCATGAGTACCCAACTAGGTGTGATGAGTGGAGAAGGTGCCAACCTGGAACCTAGGAGGTAAAGAAAAGGATATCCTTGTAGGGAATATTCCTAGAAGACATCATTACAAAGAGTGGAGGTTTACAAAGGGATAAACATTCATCAATGGAGGACCACATCCACACTTGGCACGCAATCTATTCAGGAGAGAAGGCATGGTGGTGGGTGTTGATCCTATAAAAAGAGATGCTTGGGCTAGAGATAGATATACAAGAGAGGAAATGGGAGACAGAAAGAATGCATAGAGAATGCAGAGAAAGAGAAGGAGAGTATGAAGTGTTGCAGTAATGCTAGGGTTTAGAGCACTTAGTTCTAGGGGGTTATAAAGGATGCCACAAGCATATGTATGGGTAATGGGATCTGTAACAAGGGATAAAATGGGAAAAGTATAGTTAGGGTCTTATATCAGAGATGCTGATAGGAGTTGAGTCTCTGTCATTTAATATGTATGGTTTGAGATGACCCTTTTGACTGTAATGTGGCTACCAGAACTATGTTAAATCAATATATATGTGGCTCATTCGTGTATGTCTTGTTTATGGGTGTGTGTGTGTGTGTGTGTGTGTGTGTGTGTGTGTGGGATCGACCGAGATATATTGTTTATGGGTGTAAACCCTCATGCTATATGACTTATCATGGCTCAGATCCATTTTATTATGCTTCTTACAATGTTATTTATCTTTTGTGATGCATTAATGTTCGATTTGTTAGTTGCATCTTCTACATCTTTAAATAAGTAAATGCACTTCTGATTCTACAAATCATCCTCCATTAATGGTAGAACCTTCTCAAAAATCTCACATAAAGGAGGGGCTCAGTGACACCTGCACGTGTACCTCAGGTGAGCGCTTAGCACCCACTGGATGATAGGCCAATGCACTTGGTGTTAGTAAAGGTATTAAGGGTAAATAAATGACTACACTTTCATCAGAAATTATCTTTAGTATGTCGTTTAACTTCAAAATCTATGCACCATATACCTCTACATGTCTCATGAGCTGAATTAGCAGAAAGCTTCCCTAGCTGGTTTTCCAGAGTTTCTATATGTTCCTCTAAGAATGGTATTATTCTTGTATCAACACTCCTAACCACTTCAGCATGTATATATTATTCTAGGGCATCGTATGGATCAATATATTTATTATGAGATAGATCTCTATGGAATGGAGTCAGCAATCCTCCAATAAACCACTATGCATGCTAGCTTTGATTAATGTTTTAATATAATTTAGAAAATAGAGTCTTGAAATGTGCATCATACTCCCTCATGCTTTTAGATAAGCCTTAATTAATATCCTTGAGTGCATTGAAACTTTGTTCCTCAAACTCTAGAATATGAAACCCACCTAGAAATGTAGAGTACAAAGCATCAAAATCTACCATAGTATAATGTGGGTCATACTTCTTATACTTTTTATAAGCATTCCCATTAAGAGTAGTATCAAATTGACTTGCCTTCCTATCTGAGGTTGTAATTCTCTTAACATGCCATAGTAGTTTGCACTTCTACACATGCTCTATTACATCTTCAATACCTTTGTACTCTAGAAAGTGAAGAGACACCTCAAAGTAAAATTGAGGTGTCTCTTGTGGTTGTAGAGGTTTTTGAGGTGGATATTTTGGGTGTGTACCTTGCCCACTAGATCTAGAACCATAATTTCCACCAGTATTTCCTCCTCCTAGTCCACCTGATCCTCTTGCGCCCCCTATAGTGGGTTATGGACCAGTTGATGTAATTCCTTGCATCCCAGTTGTAGTACTAAACAAGACACCCATGGTCTACATTATCAAAGAACTCATAGAAGTTCCCCCAAAAGTTTTCACACCAATGGTTTATCTTGAGGATGCACCTAAAAACAACCCTGTAATCAAAATTCCAAATAACGATGTGCTCTGTGCTGTCATAGGTGTATGTGTTTTACAATGCACCTCTGAATTTAGTGTAAAATGATATCTACCTGTATTTTTTTGCTTACCTACACTATATTGCTTCTCAATTATAACCTTTGTATTTTAAAAAAGAAGTGCAAGTGATAGATTACTAGGTGGGATTAGATGCACACCTCCGATCCTCATGCTCTCCTCTAATGAGCTCTCATTCCAATATGAAGGGGATTCTATTTTACACTTACCCAATGTGGGGAGTACCTGATGTTGTGGCTCCTTGTCTTAGGAGATTCAAAACCTTCACAATCCATCATTATCCTCAACTCCATTACCTCCACAACCTCCCTTATGTGCTCCATGTCCCTCTCTTATGCTTCATTAAACTTGAGTCAACTTTACTCTTTGTCTTTCTTCCGCCAAGTCTACAATATTTCACCACACCTCCTGCCCCTGTGCATAGTGTGGATTTAGCTAGCCATATGGAGGTGCTCCAAATCCAATTATATAATCAATATCTTAATCACCAAGGGTATAGCACAAAAATATGATCATTTGAGATAGCACAATAATCAAAAATGTTGATACGATGAAATAAAAATTAAGTAAGAAATCATAGAAGGATTGGGCATGTGGACATACGGTGCACATGAGCACACAAGAGTATAGAAAAAGAGGGCATGCCTAGAACAGTTTAAAGTTAGGACTTAGTCATTTTAAAGATTGGGGCTAATTTTGGACGTGAAGTGAATAACATGTTTTGTCAAAGACTTTGAGAATACACAAAGGCTATTTTGAGACTAGTAAAAGATCGAGCACCATGTATATTTTTGGAGCTAATAATAGGATTATACTACAGTTATATTATTAGGTAATTTATTATAGCAGATTGTTTGTTATCTACACTGTCCTAGCACATCTCATGTAAGAGGTGCAGTAAGTGTCTACTTAGCTTTTCACTTGTCACGTCTTATGTTTTACATCATTCCGCCGACTCTAGATCCCCCCTCGTTCCCGCACACATTTATTTTCCCCGGTGCGTGGGGTTTCAGCCAGGCTAAGGTTATCTTCCACCTCTCGCATCAAACGTCAAGAGTCTGTGGGAGCGTGCCCAGCGGCGATACGCGTGTCCCCCAACCGTAATCTTAGAGTATCATGTATTGATTGTCACACGCATTTTAAGAGCGTGCAGGCTTGATCTATGTAGTGCAGCTATCTACGATTTTTGATCAGACACCTGCGTCTCGCAGCGCACTCGGGTTTATGGGTGTTACTGTCCTGAACCGACCTATCCTGCATTTAGCTAGCTATTCTAATATAATGGCCACCCTCCTTCTATCTGTTCGACATGCTGATGGTTGTGATATAATTGAGCATAGTCTCTTGTATGCGTAAATCGATACCTCTAGTCATACCCGAGTTAGATATTGTCATTAGGTATTTTAACGTCAGTCTAGATCAATGGTTACCCCTATCACTGGGAATACTGCTATTGTATCATCTTATTATATGCGATCTGATAATATCGTACATATCAAGTGCTAAAATCTTGATAGTACAGCATTATACTATAATGATGGAATCACTTTCGGTTGTGGCATTGCACGACACTCATCCAGTCGGACCACCATCAGATTGGTTCAGATACTGAGTGATGTGTCTAGTCAGGATGCTCTATACTGGTGAAGGCTAAATGTCCTGGTGCTATGATCTTTGCTCGATCTATGATAGATATAGGTTTGACTCAAACCGACAACTGGCCAGCTCCACTATTTCTGCGGACAATTCGTATTGCAGTTTTTTCATGTGTTTGGCAGAGGTGGTCAGTTAGCAATGACTGAATGGAGTAATGCGAGGTAACTATTTGGCCATACTAACAGAGTAGTTAGATCTAACTTCCCGGAGCTTCGAATAAGTGGCCAAGAGTACCCGATCCAGCTGATTAGCTTTAGCATGGCACGGGACCAATTGTAATGCATGTGTTGCGTGGCCGCATTGCAACAACAGAATTTCTCATCCTACATTGATGAGATGTATGAGACTTTCTTCACCATATTTCCTATATAGATATATGAGTGGCTATTTTTTTACGCATATAAGAGGAATTGAAGTTTTCACACGCTTCTTTGAACGCCGGAAGAATTATATGCCTTTTATTATGTAAATTCAACGTGGATGCGCATTATGGATCATTGGTTTCATGGTGTTTTGAATAGGTATATTTTGGAGTACATAACTATTTCTTACTCTTGTCTACAGGTTTTTGAGTTTCAGTTTATTCATGAACCCAAAGGATCATATTTATGCGGTACTCCTTTGGAAATTAAGATCTTGATTTTGATGCTAGATTTGGAAGATAAACCTATGCCTGGCTAAACCCCACCACACGCGGGGGAAATAACATGTGTGGTGAATGATGGTGGATCTATCGGTGGATAAAAAGAGAGAAGAAAGGTGGCTTAGTTTTAATGAAGTGGGTGAGAGGGACTTGGAGAAGAAGTGAGAGATCATGGAGATAATGGTGTTGTGGAGGGAGATGGATCGTGAAGTATTTGGAGCTCACGCAAAGGACATAGAGACAAAGCATCTAGAACTCCCCCATTTAGGAAATCATGGAAAAGAATGGTTTTGGATTAAAGTGCATCTAAAGAAAGATAGAGAGCCATGGGCACACATTTGATCCTACCTAGTGACCTAGCCCTTGCACTTGGTTTCCCAGATTCTATGATAGTAAATAGGTAGAAAGCTAGTGTGGGTAATAGAGTTGTGGTATATATAGTTAATTTGTAGTCAATTTCATGAGTTAATTAGGTATCTTAGTCATTTATGGTGGTGCAATCATCATCTATGTTATTTGGAGTTCCAGTTGGAGGTATATTTTCTACTGTGTCATCAACACAAAATGTGGGTGCGCATAACATTGGCATAACATTTGGAAGTAACACAACTTCATAGATTATGCGAGTTTAGTTTAGCATGACCATTTGAACATAAGGCATTACATCCTCTTGTTCATTTCATAGTTAAGGGGAGGATTATGAGGGTCATGTGGCTCATGCATTAGTGTATTTGATGGCTCTGGAGGTAGAAAAAACATAGGACAAAATACAAGTTTTGGAGCTGGTGGGCACAGTTTGCACCAGCCCCAGAATATTTATATGGATATTTCTCTTTTTATTCCAAAATACAAAGGGATAGAATATGTAGCTGAGAACATGCATATGTGTGAGATACTATGGCACACGAAGGGGATTACATCTCCATAGTGTAAGGCAAGTTAGTTTGTAACTACATTGCAGAGTCGCACACATAGTTGTTACAAAAAATTTGACCTTGACTAGACTTGTGTAGATTATACCATGTTGTTGGATGCTTTCTTGAAATATTTTTATATCCCCAAGTCTGAACAGAAGACCATCAATGCATTGAAATACATCAATCAAGGGACAAGTGAGAGTGTATGAGAGTATGATGTACATTTTAAAACCCTTTTGTCTAAGTTATCTTATGATATACATCTAAGACAACATGTTTAATGGTTCGTTGGAGGACTAGTCATGAATTTTAGGAGGGAACTCTCACACAAAACTTATATAGATCCACATGAGGCACTTGAAGCAACTCTACGTGCTGAGGTGGTCAGGAGTTTAGACACAAGAGTGAGCCCATTTTTGGAGGCACAGATTGCAGCTATGGTTAAACAGTTAGAGAAATTATTAGCTAACTTGGTGCATGAGACCTGTAGTGGAATTTGTTGCAAAAATTGTGAAGTATAAGGGAATACTAAGGATAGTTTTCCTTGTAAATTATTAAACTCCTTGTTGTTGGACTGTCGGATCTATCACTTGGACCACAGTTCAATTTGATTCCCATTGTTGCAACATATAATAAGAAATAACATGTCTTGTTACTATAATATTTTCAAGTCTACTACTCATGATATTGAGGATTGCAAGTTAATTGATTAGATTCATGATGCCATTGATATTGGCATACTATAGATTGACATTACAAATAACTATAAGGAGAAAGGTGAGCATCATAGCCACAATCATAATGAGGGGTGCTCTTATGGAGGCCACGGTAGAGGTCAAGGGTACCGAGGAGGATTCAAATGTTGAGGCCGCAGTGGTGGAAGAAGTGAATTCCCATTAGGAACATGTTATACATGTGGATCTCCTGATCACTGCAGGTTCAAATGCCCTCAGAAAATTATTTATTCTTTTTGTGAGAAAAACCAAAACTATGAAGAATGGCTAGATTAATATGAACACTTGAGTAAAAATTAAAGTTGGGAAAAGGGTGTGGGAATGGTTAGAGTATAGTACACCATATAATATTAATGGATGTTGAAGTTAGCACCAAATCCATAGTTGGTACCTATGAAGATTACTACATGCACTGAGGCTACGCGCACCAAGAAGATTCCTAAATAAAAGCCTGCCATTACTGAGGAGAAGGTTCTACATGAAAATTATCTAGACCCTATGCATCAGAAGGAGGTTTATCAAGAGACTTTAGAGGTGATTATGGATTTTTAGGGTGAGATACAATGTTTGAAATAATAGTCACAGAAGTTAGAATAAAAGAAGGTAACTAATCTCCATTAGACATATGTTGATGATCTAAAGGAGGTTTGTAAGATGATGTGATAAGAGAACATTATTCCTTTATTGGGGAAATAGTTAAATGGAAACACTTCATGTATTGGGATTGAACATGAAAGGAATATTTTTCATGCTAACCTCCCTCCTCATAGGCTGGATTATGATAAGGAGATCACTTTGAATGTTGTTGTTTTGAGTAATATTTTGATTGATACAAGTGTGGAAGTGAATTTACTCACTTTGGACATGCAGATTAAGATGGGCATACCGCCATTGTAGCCATCTTCAAATGTGTTATTTATGGTAAAAAAATAACTCCATGCCAAATGCGGTTTTAAAAGATGCATCTATTACTATACAAGGAGACAAGTTTACTGGAGACTTTGAAGTCTTGGCACTTGTAAAAGTGGATAGTTTTCCAACACTACTTGGGTGCCCTTGATGTTATGGAAACAATTCTGACCACTTTAATAATGGTTACATAAGTTTTTAAAACAAGGAGGAGTGAGTGATTATCCCATTGACAGATGGAAAATATGCACCCTATATAGAGCCCTTAATTAAAGAATATTTGAACAATATTTATGTGTGCACCATTCAAGATCTAAAATTCTTAAGCCATCAAAGGAATGAGTTCTCCAGTGGGATGATGTAAATTCCATGAGTGACACTACAAGTTTTTCATGTGAAAATTGGGCACATGAAACTTATGAAATGGTTGGGCGTGAAGTAAGAAATGTAGTTACGCATGTAAGTAGGCCACACAATATCAAGCATTTGGACAATAGTTGGGTACCAAGGTACACTGGTGAAGATAATCTAGAGGTATCTTCTTGTTGTGGAAGTTTAGATGGAATGTCAAGAGGAAAGAAAAAATATGCTAGTCTATAATCTACACGGGATAGAAACACATTGGTGGATGGTTCACAGGGGTAATATTTTAGAGTGGAGAGAAGTGAGGATCAATCTATCTTCTATATTTCTAAGGGAGATGCACCTACATAAATCTATGCATTTCATGGTAATGATCATATTCAACACCACGTTCAGTAGTGTGAGAGACTCTGGACAAAGGGTCAAGAAGATTTACCACCTTTTTTGTGGGTGCAAAATCTCTATTTTACCTTGCGTGGTTACACGTGTACATGATATGTCTATGCGGAGTTGAATAGAGAGACTAGAAATTGGCAAGAACTTTTTGTAGGTATGATTAAGACCTTTGACTAATTTTCCACTAAACCTCTGGTGAATGAGGTGTTAAAGGTTATGAAGCACTTAACTATGGGAGATAGTGCAAAGGATAAGGAACTCCTTCAAGAGTTGTTAGGTGAGTCAAACCTGGAGGCATGATTTCAAGAGAAAAAGCTGTGAGTTATACTTAGAGGCCTTCCTAGAATGAGCGCGAGCTCACCACGTGTCTATATAGTTGATGATTAAGAGGTGACAGATTCAAGTTGAATATTTAAACACATGAGACAGGTATGCACGAGGTCTTGGAGAGTGTAGATGAAAAAGCGTGTTCCTACCATGATCACATGAAAAATCAAGAAGGTCAACATTGAAATAAAGGATGTTGAACCTAAGGACGAGCACCATTGGAGATTGTTGGTCATGAATCCCCAGTTTCTAAGATTATTGAACTACTGCGTGAATTCAAGGACTTGTTCCCTATGGGCTATCATGAATTAAAAGGGATAAATGAATCATTGCGAGAAATAAGAATGAAGCTAAAGGAAGTCAACACCGCACCACTCTAGGAATAAAAATGTAGAGAATGAATCCCAAGATAGGCGTCCAGGCCCACCACATAAATCGATTAGATATTGAATTCTGGAATCATTGGGCCCATTTTTGAGGACTCAGAGTGGATTATCCCTACCCTGATCAGTATAAATAACGATGACCCAATAATAATTTGTGTGGATTACATGGAGGCATATCTTTCGAATTAGGGCTCGAAATATTTCAAATCTGACACCATTTACTGAAAGAATCCTTGAAGCCTTTTCCAGGCCATGAAGATCTAAAACTTTAACTAATGGGGATTTTTTAGGTATCGGGAGGAAAATGGATAGCTAAAGAGTCTTCCAGGTAATTAATGTAGAAATCTGATCTTTTTAACTGGGGAGATCTTGCATTCACAGTTTGACCCTGCTGGATTAACTAGAATGCGCTTGACAGTATTGTCGTGCAAATGTTATAGCAAGGCATTGATATTCATTGGTTGATCCTTTAAAAAATGGGATTTAATGCATATCTGCAGGTATGGTTGGAATAGGATTCGACTTTTCCTCCTGGGATCTCTGAAGGATCTTTCTATGATATATTGTAATACTTCATCATTGGAGAGAGGAGAGACAGTCTGGGCATTTAGAGAAATCTGTCAAGAAGTTTGTTTCTTGCCATGTCACCTTTTTGAGCTTTTTTGGAACTTCTCCTACACCTGGAAAGAATGCATTGTTAGTAGATCCTCTATTCAAGAAATGTAATGGTCTATTGCGGGCTTCCAGAGGCAGATACTAACTAAATGTTTTTTTTGTGGTGTTCTTAGGGCCCTTTGCAGGTCATTTTATTGAATTTTCTCCATGCCTCTCCCTTCCAGGTATTCTGTTTTTTTGTGCATGTATTTCACATTTACAGGTGCAGGATAGTTGTGTTTCATGTGAGGTTTAACAAGTGGACGTTTGAAGATGCTGAAGGCCATGTCACTTCTATCTGACCTCCCTCATCTCCATTTTCTCTACTTTCTTCTCCCTTAACAAAATATCTCGCTTCCATGTTCATGGTAGTATCACCGTTTTAGTGTAGGCTCTATTTTTCCTTGTTTTCTTTCTCTCCCTATCTCCTTGGAGAGTTAGATTAGGATTAGATTAGCTTGCCTACACTAGAATGAGCTCATGGCAGGTAAGTCTAGCAGCAAGCAAGAACACGGATTTCAAAGCCAGAGGGCCATCTCCAGGTTTGTACACGTCTCCATAATTCTTGACGAGACGGTCCCATGTTACGCAGATCACATTCATACATGACCACATGACACTTAGGTACTTGGTAGATCTCAAGACCATCTTACGGGGGTGAATATGACACTGGATTTTGCAATAACAGGAATTTGGCACTTTACTATGGTGGTTAAGCTAGGTTTGAAGTACCTTACCACTTCATCTGGTAGCAGGTTGTTGTGTTCCTGTGAAGGCTTCATCCTTTTGAAGAGCACATGCAAGCAGCATCTGAGCGACTCCATCTAGTCATACAACCCCATTATGTAAAGTTACAGTCCTGTGTGTCCCATCCACTTCCACCCATCTTCATGCAATTTTCTTTCGCATAGGTCTGCCATTTTCTTCCATTTCATGAAGGATTTTGAGATGAAACAACTGTTAGGAATTAGAGAACAAATATGCGGAAACAATTCCTCAAACCACAACAATAAGAAACTATATAGCAGAATTATACTTACAGAAATATAACAACATAAATAAATAATGCACAAAAGAAGACAAGACAAGATTTAACGTGGTTCACCCAATGTGGGCTACGTCCACCAAGAACTTGCTCATATTTTATTATCAACAAGAGTAAAACAACTCTCACAGTCTTCTCGCAGTTATGAACTCACAACAGAATTCCAAAGATGCTAAACCACAATTGACATTCAATTGCTTAACCTTGATCACTCTTAATCACCTCTTGATCGTTAAGACTCAAGACCTCTTGAACACTCAAGATATCTTCAAGATACCCTAACACCTCTATTTATAGAATTAAAATACTTTTAAGAAGTTCTAAATCTGACCTTAGAAGTTTGAAATTCACAATCTTTCAACTTCCCATGGCTGGAAAAATTGTCCTGACGTTAACAACCAATTAACAACATGTTAACAACAACGACACAGTGATTGCACAGAAACGTCACAGTAGACAACTACGGAATGCTCCTGAAGTCTCCAAACTTAACCGTTTGAGCTCTAGCACTTCAACACTGATTCAAGAAGACCAAAAATAGGCTCCACACCCCAACAATCTCCCACTTGGAGATTGTTTCCACTGAGTAAAGTTCTTAACCCTTCATTATCAACCATAAAGGCAAATCAAAGTTGAACACAACTTCAAATTCTCCCTTGTGACTGCCTTGGTCATCATATCCATAGGATTATGACTGGTATGAATCTTTTCCAGCTTCAACTTATCTTCTTCCAAAGTTGTCCTGATGAAATGATATCTCAGCTGAATGTGCTTCATCCTAGAGTGGAAAGTGGAGTTCTTCGCCAAATGAATAGCACTCTGACTATCACTGTGTAGTCTCCCAAATTCCTGCTTATGACCCAACTCATCAAGCAACTATTATAGCCAAATCATCTCCTTGCTTGCCTCTGTGGAAGCAACATACTCAGCCTCTATGGTTGACAAAGCCACAACCTTTTATAACCGTGAAATCCAACTCACCACTGTATCACCAACCGTAAATACATAACCTATCATGCTCCTCATGATATCCAAATCTCTTGCCATGTCTGAATCTACATAGCTATGTAATGTAGTGTCTGATCCACCAAAACACAATGTTGCTCCCATGGTCCCTCTCAAATACCGAAGGATCCACTTTACTGCCTGCCAGTGCTCTCTACCTGGATCACTCATAAACCTACTCACTGCTCCCACTACATGGGAAATATCAGGCCTAGTGCATACCATAGCATACATCAAGCTACCAACTACTGATGAGTACGATACCTTGGACATCTGGATTCTATCCTCCTCAGTCTTGGGACTCTTCTCCTTTGATAATTTAAAGTGACCTACCAAAGGAGTACCAACCGGTTTAGCATCCTACATACTAAACCTCTCCAAGACCTTCTTTATGTACTCTTCTTGAGATAATACCAGCTTCCTCTCCTTTCTGTTCCGAGTTATTCTCATACCAAGGATTTGTTTTGCTACCCCCAAATCCTTCATAGAAAAGGAGTCACCTAGTTGCTTCTTGAGTACCTTTATTTCCTGCATGTTCTTCCCTGAAACAAGCATATCATCTACATACAGGCACAAAATAATATAACTACAATCAAGAAACTTCTTTATGTACATGCAATGGTCTGAGTGACACCTGGAGTAACCCTGCTCCTGCATAAAACTGTCAAACTTCATGTACCACTGTCGTGGAGCTTGTTTCAGGCCATACAAGCTCTTCTTTAATTTGCACACTAACCTCTCCTTCCCTTTGACCTCATAACCTTGTGGTTGTTGCATGTACAATTCCTCCTCCAAATCAACATGAAGGAATGTAGTCTTCACATCCAACTATTATAAATGCAGGTCTTCTACTGCAACTAAACCAAGAACAGTCCTAATAGAAGTCATTTTAACAACCGGAGAAAAAATTTCATCAAATTCTATACCTTTCTTCTGTGTAAATCCCTTGACCACCAACCGGGCCTTGTATTGTTTCCTGCCTCCATCTTCCTCTTTGATTCTATACACCCACTTGTTCTATAATGTCTCTCTTTCCCTCAGGTAGCTCCACCAGATCCCAAGTCTGGTTTTCCATAAGAGATCTATGCTCTTCATCCATGGCCTGCTCCCACTTCTTCCTGACATCAACCTGGGCTGCTCCCTCAAAGCACTCTGGCTCTCCATTGTCGGTGAGCAATAAATAATTCAAATATGGAGTTAAACATGTCAGGTTCCCTTCTTACCCTAGAAGACCTTCTCACCTCAGGAGTTTGGGGTTCTTGATGAGTAGGTACCTGAACTGGTTATGCCAAAACATGTTGTACCTGAACCAACCCCTTGGACACCTTGTTGTCTGCAATGTCCTCTAACACTGTGTATTCTTTCTTTGATTCCTCTTTCTATTCCTGCAACTTATCTTTATACACAACTTTTTCATTAAAGATAATATCTCTAGACCAAAATATTTTCTTGTCTTTAAGACTCCAAACATAGAAACCAAAGTCATCTTCACCATATCCAACAAAGGTGCATTTCCCAGACTTAGCCTCTAACTTGGTCCTATCATCTTTATCAATGTGAACAAATACCTCACATCCAAATACTCTAGGAAATGAGTAATTAATTTTCTTACCAGACCAAGTCTCCTCAAGTATACCTCCATCCAAGGCCATAGAGGGTCCTCTGTTAATCAGATAAACAGTTGTGCTTACCGCTTCCTGTTATCCAAAATTCACCCCTCAAGGTAATTTTGATAACATGCATCAAATTATTCAGTCCCTAGCAAGTAGATTGATTCAAGGCCCGAAATCATGTTTTTTGGGGCCCCCTCAGCTTCTCTCTAACTCTCCCATCCAAGAAGAAATCCCAACAAGTTGATAAAATGGAAAAAATGCAAAAAATAAGGTTGCAGGACATGTTTTAAGCATTTCAGGTCTGAAGGGTTCGGGGTCGTACTGAGGTTCGTGTAGCAAGCTTAGGGCCATGAAAAAACAAAGAAAATCAGCGAAGATCAGACTTTTTTGTCCCAGGCGATCTGCACCGGGACCAGTTGGGGACGTCGAGACGCGAGGGTTGCCGAAAAGCCGAATCGGCCGAAAGCAGGGAAAATCGTCAAGTTTTTGTTTCGCGCGGTTTGGGACAGTCGGGACAAAAGTACGCGAGGGACGCGCAGGATGTGAAAAGGAAAAAAGGCCGAAAAAGAGACAAGGAAGCCCGAATCAGCCGATGTGGGAGAATGTGTCTGAGAACAGCCGGGACAAAATCCTACATGACGTGGGACGCGAGAAAAGCCGAAACAGCCGAAGGCAAAGCAGAAGAAAATTCAACGTTTAGTTGGTGACCTCCGTGAACTTCAAAACGGCCATAACACCTTTTGACTCCGAGCTCAGGATTTTCACAAAATTGGACTTTCCACGACGTCCTAGTTAACAATAGCATACATTCCTGGTAAAATAAACATATTCATCTCCAGTCTGTTAATGTCATTCCATGTCAAATATGCCTGCCCCCAAAATAGCTTCAGAAGGCCCATAACTTTTGCATTTCTCAACTGAAATCACACATTAAAATTGGTACCATTGGAAATCATGGCTCCAATCCCAACACAAAAAAATAAATAAATTCTAGATTTTATGACCATATTTGGTGGGAATTTTTCACAAAACATGGAACGGGTTCATAACAGTGTTTTATTTGGTGGTTGGGAGTGCAATTAAGAGGCAATGGTCATCATTCTTTCTCTTCTGCAGCACCTGGGACAGTATGAGAGAGTCTTTTGAAAGTAATATATAATCATTTTACTCCATTTAATGCCTCTTACCAGTGGTTGAAGGATAGATTTCGGGATTTCCATTTTCCCTTCTCTTTCCCTTCTCAATTTTCTATAAATTGGAGTGTTGGGCTCATTGTAAAGGGGGGGTTAGTTTTGTAGCAAATCTCTACCAAAATCGCTTTGTGAAGCCAATGTGTTATAGGCCCTTGTTGTGGAATCCTTGCATGGTGATCCAGGCCCTTATCTTGTAACCGATTGAACTGTGCATACCAGGAAGCAATAAAAATACAAGTTTGTGGATGTATCATACTTCCCCTGCTGTGTTTTCTTGCATTCTTCTTGCCCCTTTAACCTTGATTACAAGAATATTGTGTCTATTATTATGTTCTTGCAGGGATCCATTTTCATTGTGTATGTTTAAATATTGTTGTAAAATGCATTTTTCTAGATTATGGAGAACTGTCATCACCCCTTCTAGTGTGCACTTTGCTTCTATATCTCACACATTTGAAGACTACTCTCACACCCTCCTTTTCTAGTGTATCACCACTGTACTGTAGGATTTCGATCTTATGCATTCAAGTCTCTCCCTGGTCCCTTGGAAATTTAGGTTAGAATAGTTAGGTTTTCCCCTGCCATTAGAGTAGATTGTGGCAGGTAGTTTAGGAGCAAGAACTAAGCTTTCTCTAGAGGTCTATCTCATAGTAGCAAGTCCCACAACTTGGAGGATAGTACCATGTTATCCAATCAACACCGTGAGTTCAAGTATATGCACTTGTATAGATAGAGGGGTGTTGTGATTTGGTGATAACACTTCCACCCAAAACATGAGTGGCAGCCCCGCATGTAACCTCATGCACCTAGCACGGTCCATGATTGTCCTATTCATTTTCTCTTACACTCCATTTTCCTCTCGAGTATTTGGAACTATTCTTTGCCTACGGATCCCATTTACCAAACAGTAATCAAGAAATTCATTGCTGCAATATTCCCCTCCATTATCTGACCTGAGACATTTCAACTTGAGACTTGTTTCATTCTCAACCAAGGATTTCCATCTTTTGAAAATTTCAAACACATTATATTTCTTTCTAATGCAATACACCCAAAATTTTCTAGTTGCATCATCAATGAAAATGACATAATAACATGAACCACCAATAGAGTTTACCTTAGCTGGCCCCCATACATCTGTATGCACTAACTCCAACTTACCCTCCTTCCTGGTAGGTCTAACCTTGAGGAATCTCACCCGCTTCTGTTTCCCATAAACACAGTCCTCACAGAAGTCCAAATCTAACTCCTTTAATCTAGATAACCTGTCCTTTATAATTTGCTTGCCCTTATGACTCATATGACTGAGTCTCTAGTACCACAAAGTTGCATCTCCATCTGTAGCAAATAAATTGCAATAATCAGCACCACTGGTTAAATACAAAGTACCAGTTTTCTTACTTCTTGCAACCACAAGAGCTCCCTTGGTAACCTTCCAATAATCCATTGTAAAACTAACCGTATAGCCATCACTTCCCAGTTTTCCTGTTGATATCAAGTTCCACCTCAACTTAGGCACATGCCTAACATCCTTAAGTAGCCATGTGTTCCCATTCTACATTTTCACCTGAACACAACCTTTCCCTACTATGTTGCATGGTTCATCATCACCAAGAATATACATGTCCAAAATCACCTTGAAAAAAATCGGTAAAGTAATGTCTATGTGGAGTGGCATGGAAAGAACCCCTGAATCTAACACCCAAGATTCAGATATATTATCTAAAGAAAGAATTAAGGCATCCTGACAAACATCAAATGTTGCCAAATTTACCTCTTTAGTTTCCTCCTTGTTCTTCTTATCCCGAAGAGCCCAACAATCTTTCTTAGCATGACCAACCTTCCCACAGTGCCAACATTCTAACTTACTCTTGGACTTTGACCTTCCACGAATAATTCAACTTCCCACAGGTTACCTTTCCCTCTATTCTTTTATCTCCCTCTACTCTCCACCATCAAAGCATTTCCAGAAGTAGAAGAATCTCCAGTGCTCTTCCTTCACATTTCCTTTCTTAGGATCACACCTATTACATCCTCAAACTTTAGCTTTGAGTTAATAGAGACTGAATTACTTACAGCCATAACCAAGTTGTCCCAGCTATTTGGTAAGGAGCACAAAATCAACAAAGCCCTGACCTCATCATCAAAGTCAATTTTTACCGAGTTTAACATACTCACAACCGTATTAAATTCATTCAAATGATCAGCAATAGAACCATTCTCAGACATCTTCATATTAAATAAATTTTTCATCAAAAATATTTTATTAGAGGCAGAGGGTTTTTCATATAACTTCCCTAACGCACTCATGAGACCTTCCGTGGTTTTCTCCTGCGATATGTTGAAAGCAACCGAAGATGCAAGGCATAAACGAATTTCCCTAAGTGCCTTTCTATCTAGCAACTCCTAATCCTCATCCGACATGGTTGTAGGTTTCTTTGCTTTTCCAGCCAAAGGAACATGGAGGTCCTTTTGATATAAGTAATCCTCCATTTGCATCTTCCACAAACCAAAGTTCTTTGCATTGAACTTCTCAACCCTCGATCTACCCTCATTTTCCATAACTCCCACTCAAGCTAAACTTTCCCTGTGATTTACAACTTCAGCAAAAACCACCAAAGCTCTAATACCAATTGTTAGGAATTAGAGAACAAATATGTAGAAACAATTCCTCAAACCATAGCAGTAAGAAACTATATAGCAGAATTATACTTGCAAAAATATAACAACATAAATAAATAATGCAAAAAAGAAGACAAGACAAGATTTAACATGGTTCACCCAATGTAGGCTATGTCCACCAAGAACTTGCTCAGATTTTATTATCAACAAGAGTAAAAAATCTCTCACAGTCCTCTCTCAGTTATGAACTCACAATAGAATTCCAAAGATGCTAAACCACATCTAAACCACAATTGACAGTCAATTGCTTAACCTTGATCACTCTTGATCACCTCTTGATCATTAAGACTCAAGACCTCTTGAACACTCAAGATATCTTCAAGATACCCTAACACCTCTATTTATAGGATTAAAATACTTTTAAGTAGTCCTAAAGCTGACCCTAGAAGTTTGAAAGTCACGATCTTTCAACTTCCCACGGCTATAAAAAATTGTCCTGATGTTAACATCTAGTTAACAACATATTAATAGCAATGACACAACGCCGTCACAACAAATGACTGTAGAATTCTCTTGAAGTCTCTGAAATTAAATTTTCAAGCTCCAACACTTCAATATTGATTCAAGAAGACCAAAAATAGGCTCCACACCCCAACAAAAACTTTCTATTCACATCATGCTTTACATGTTGATCAGTAGAGACTTATATAAACTAGGTCGGGATGAAGTTTTACGTCAGTGTGTACTTGAGAATGAGTGAAAAGAAATTATGGAGGAGGCTCATGGTGGTATTGCAGGTGGACATTATACAGGGGATGCCACTGTGTGTAAGATTCTATTGGCTGGTCTATGGTGGGAAAAATTATATAAGGATTGCAACAAATATTATAAGGCATGTGACCATTGTCAACACCTTGGAAATCCTAAGCATAGAGATGAGATTCCTTTGAGGCCTATCTCTAGTGCAAACTCTTTTGAAAAGTGGGTGATTGAATTTGTGGATGCTATTTTACCACCCACATCTAGGACTGGATTGCACTACATTACAACTTGTACATATTATATTACAAGGTGGGAAGAAGCTATGCTTACAAAGGATTGCATGACATCTATGGTAGCAAGGTTCATGTGGGAAAATATTATCAACAAGTATGGGTTACCTTTAAGTTTAAAAATTGATAGGGGTACTCATTTTCTTAATGAGACCATCAGGATACTATTGGATGAATTTATGGTTACACACCATAAAACATCACCCTATCATCCTCAGGAAAATGGAACTGTTAAGGCCTTCAACAAGATATTGAGCCATACCTTGACTAAAATTTATGATGTTGAAAGGAAATAATGGGATGATAAAGTCTCTGTTGTACTTTGGGCATATAGGACAACCTATAAAAGGTTGAGTAAGGAACAACCTTTTATCTAGTGTTTAGAACAGAGGCTGTTCTATAAATGGAATTCGTGTTACCATCTCTGTGTATTACACATGTAGTAGGTTTGGTGAATGAGAAAGTACTTGAGGAGTGTATTGATAAACTGATGCAACTAGATGAAAATTAGGCTATAGCAAGATGGAGTTAGAAGGAAGAAAATGCCAGTTAGAAAGCATGGCATGATAGGCACATCAAGGATAGGAAGCTTAAGGTTGGCAAAATGGTCCTTTTATATGATTCAATTTTTTTGTGCCATCCTAGAAAGCTTAAAGTGCATTGGTTGGGATTGTACATTATAACTTATATATTTGATTCAGACACTTGCCAATCAGAGGTGCTAGAAGAAACATGGTTTCCTGGTTACTTCAATGGGAGTAGGATGAAGACCTAATATAAATAAGTCTTGTTGTTGTTTGTAATAAGACAATATTGCCACTTAGATTATGTTTCCTTAATGTTTTTCCATTATGTGTGTTTCCTTTGTCATTGTTATGATTTGTCAATTTATTTTAGTGTTTTATGTAATAAGCATGCTTGCGTGCAAAAATATGATTACTATCTAAGTGTTTTCTTATGTAGAGGACCATGCATACGCTTAGTGTGGGGTGGAGTATACATAGGATTCATGGCCTGATTTTGAATATTATCTGAAGATGGGTATGCATAGGAGAAATATTATGCAAGTGCTCAAAGGAAATGTGTGGATAGAGAAATATTGTTCATGATTGCAGACCATGTATAAATAAATGGGCACATAGTGTAACACAAGGTAGACTGCAGCAATGGAAAATACTCATTGAAATACGTAGCGGAGGAGTACTTTGGTGCATGAGGGTGCACAAAAGGAGGTATGTGGCAAAAAATTAGAAGGCATGTCAGAAGGTTATGACTGTGGCATGGAAACAAGAAATGCAAAGAATAGAAGAAATTCCAAATCAATGTTGAGTGTGGTGGTAGGTGGAGACCAATAAATGCATAATTTTTTGAAAAAATATATAAAGACGTGTTCCGAAAACATTTCTACCTTTGCATTCAAGAGCATTTGAGTGAATTGAAATCGAGCAAGCTAGCAAGAGAGTTATGAAGTGTGGAGAGTTGAGAACTAATTATTATTTTCATATTTATGCATAGGATTGTGTGACGCTCCAATAGAGAGGTTGTTTGAGTGACATCAAGGTATACAAGAAGGAGAAATCAGCTATTAGGGTTTTGATTTGAGATAGGTCATGTGGAGTTGAGCTAGGGAACATGGGATTAGACCTATAGAGATAGAAGAAGGTAAAAGATCATACCTTTATAGTTATTACGGCACTAAAGAAGGCACATGGAGTAGCCACAAGGGGAAAGAAATAGAAGGAAGTTGAAATAGATGTAGAGGAAACCCCTGAAATCCATTTCTTGGAGATGCAGTAGCCTAAGGGTGTTTACATGGGTCGCAATTGGAACTCACACATCCTCTAAAGTAAAGTGAGTGACTACAACCACATGATGATAGATAACAATGATGAACTGAATAGATTTTTGGTAAAGTAGAAAAACAAGAGGACAGTAGACGATATGGCCATGTATGACGACATGAGTGAGAAACTATTGAGAAAGGTGGGATTTTAATAGCTTTATGAACTTCCATATTTTGGTAAACCAGAAAATTTATACCAATGGTTGATGAGCACATTCCATGAGGACTTCTACTTTGTTGGGAAACGAATGAGGATCATCGCGTCCCTGATAGGGACCCTGATAGGATTGAGGAGTTTAGGAAAGGAGGTTAGTAGTGAATTTTTAGAAAAATAAAGGATCATAATGACAAGTAAAGCACTGGGTTACACTAAGGGAGGGTTTGGAAGGGACATTGATAAGATGAAGAAATATCTAGTTATCCAAGCAGCAACGCACCTCCGGAAAAAGCTGAATAACTAAGAGCAATGGTAGTAGGTGAACATATTATGATTGCATATAGCCAAGAACATGACTAAGGGAGTGGTGTATAACTTAGTAGGTTTCATTTCTGAAACTATCATTGAGGAAGCACATAGAGGTGAGAAGATTAGTTTTGGCATGATCCTTTTATCACTTGTCTTTGAAGAAATTGGGGTGCTCGATGGGCCAAAGGATAAAATTTGGAAATATCCCTAGGTAAAGAAATATCTTATAAAGAGATTAGAGGAGTTCACATGTGATGGGAGCATCAGTGGACCATTCAAACAGAGGGAAGAGGTTTGGTATGAGTGAATCCATGTTGTGTTTGAGGAAGAATGGAGAATACCCAAGGATTTTCCTTCACTATTAGATAAGTAAGTACAATTTACAACTTATCATCAGTACTACATTACTCTCTTTGGGATGTAGGATGAGAAGTGGATCACTTGGTGTAAGCTCCCTTATTCCTTCACGACACAATATTTACAGGCATTTGTACATAGATTTTTAGATGCATGCCAATTTATTTTCAATATTGATAAGGTAGACTGTGACTACCACACGCTCATAAAGACTTACATTTATCTAAGTAAGTCTGCATATATTGAGAGGTTAATTTGAGATTATATTAGTATGAAGGCTATGAGTTTTGAAATTGGTGATATTGTGGAATCCTTTGTGTATATCTAACTAAATCACATGTTGGATAATGGGAAATATGTGGAGAATGAGTTCAAACATCCTGGCCCACCCAAGGGGAAACATACAGTTGGCACACTGGCAGATGAGGAACTAGCCTCACCCCTTGTGGAAGAAGAAATATAGGAAGAAAGTAGTGGTCTGGAGGATATGGCAAGAAAACAACCAACTATTGGTGAGAAAAGAGAGTGCAAGGTGACCCCTCCATTGTAGGAGCCAGTTGATGAAGTGTTGGAAATAGGTGCACTGGAGGTAGACCTAGACCAGACTCTATAGGAACCTTAGTATAAGAGGGTACTAAAAAGAACAAGGATTTAGGGTGTGGGTCCTTCATATCCCCCTAGAAGGTCACTAAGGACTTCTCCTGTGAAGGAATAACCTGAGAATAAGAATAGGTGTAGGTATATTCCTCGGAAGGAGGAACAGGAGGAAAAATATGAAGATAACATGACCAACAATCTGGTTCAGACCGAGGATACATATGAACCTTAAGAAGAGGAGGTGAAGGAAAATGAATGGGAAGTGAAAGAGAAGAACATAGATAGTGGGGATATTGGCCTCAAGATAGGTGAAGATAATGGCGAGGCATTAGGCACACCCCCTAATACATAGACAGATAAAGGTCCGGTGATGGATTCAGGCCTTTATGTTCATAAGGGTAGGAACTCAGGTAAGGAACATGAGGAAGCCACTTATGAGACACCAGCAGTTGGATATGTTAATGATCCAACCAATATTATCTGAGAAAGGTTCCAAAGTTCTTTAGAACCCAAGGACCTCTATGGCTAGGAGTTAATGGAACAAGATATGGAAAAAATACGCACACGAAAATAGATTTCATAGAGCATGTAGACTCACATGGATGAGCCTCATTTTGATGTATGTGAGGAGTAGTGTTTTTTACATAGGATGAAGAAGGAACCACACTCACACCACATAACTATTAAGCCAATGGAGTTGTATAATGAACAGGTGAGAAATGCCCTCATTAAGGTATCTGTGGAATTTGCACACCAAAATATTGATAAAGTTACAACTATTGGAGCACTATTAAAAGATAAGAAGGATGTAGATACTGAGATAAAGTTCCTTACATATGAGAATCAAATAACTGAGGTAGAGTGTAGAAAGTCCTTAAGATGGCTGAGAAATTTAGTAATGAGATCATAGAAAAGAGGCCACACTTTCAAGATAAGGTTGCAACATAATTTAAGTCCACTCTGCATTATTTACGCACACCCATTCAATTACTACTGGAGGAAGGGACCATGTGTAAGCCAACACCAAAGGATGTTGTAGATGAGACAACAATGGACAAGGCCACAATTGCAAGAAAAATTACAGGTTATGAGTCCATTTTATAAATTTTGAAGGATGTGCTTAAGAAAGCAAAACTGACATTAACTATGTGTGTGACACCGGACGTGATAATAAAAACAAGGACTATGGCAAAAGAAGAGGAAGTCCTTTAGGTAGCAAAGAATGAAACATTTAGGCGCATAGAGAGACTTTCACTGGTACAAGTAAAACACGATGCACTTGAAGCTACACGAGTCCCCCTCAAGAAAAAAATAAAATAAATTGGGAAACTCATCATGGAAAGGATGGAGGGAATAGTCTCAAGCATGGCTAATGTCCTCAAGGTCTTATAGAATGAAGGTGAAAAGATGACTCTTGATGAAATGGAAGTCATAGTTGTAGGCATTCCAAATAAGACAAATAAAGTGCTAAGTGATTATAATGCATTAGAAGAAGAAATTAAGATTGAATATCCAAATTTGATCATACCAGTAGAAGAGAAGAGTGCCTGATATTTTATCATTCTTTATGTGCAGTACTTCCTTTATTATTTCATTCATTATTCATTATTGTTTATTCTTGGAGAGATAATTTTGGATGCCCATTTCTAGGAACATAAATGAAATCAGTGTGGGGTAATGTTAAGTTGATGAAATACAACTTAAGTATGAAAGTGTAAAATTATTGAGTGTGTAGACACATAACATGTAGGAGTGCACGGGAGTATAACAAAACAAGGTGTGCTTAGAACAACTTGAAGTCAAGACTTAGCCATTTTACAGATTAGGGATAATTTTGGATGTGAAGTGAAGATCACGCTTTGTCGAAGACTTGGAGAATACAAAAATTATATTTTGGGACTAGTAAAATATCAAGCGCCATGCACATTTTTGGAGATAATAATAGGATTATACTACAGTTGTATTATTAGGTAATATATTATTAGCGAGCTTGTATGCTTTTGTATTCTCATGTAAGGTTACATGGATATTATTAGCATGTAGCCTATTTTTAAAGGTGCATTGGTAGTGAAGGGAAAGTCCCCACCCCTATAAATATGTATTGATTTGCATGGTTTAGGAGGTTTGATGTTATTGTAGTGTTATGTTGTGATTTTGTTAGCGCGCATGACTATGGAGATTAATTTATGTATGTATGAATATTTTGTGTTTTTCAGTATTTAGTATAATAGATCTTATTGGTTTGCTATTTATGTTAGATGTAACTGAGCATGGATCTTATATGGTAAATATTATTATAGTCATTATCTAGTTAATCTTTCATATGGTTAAGAGCTAGATCTAGTTTATGCACCATGGAATACTTGTTTATATGTTAATGGATCTGAAATATATGTAGAATAATGCTAACATTTTTAATAAGCTTTTATAAAGATAGAATTTGTACCTTTGTGTACTTTGGGTGGGCACTTGGTTCAGGGTGAGTGATATACCAACGTGCCTTGGGTTGTTGGTGGTAAAATCTAGGCTACATCATGAAATTAGGCTCATTTGGACATAAGTAAGTATAAATAGCGTACTCTAATGTATAATTACACAAAACACCATCCCAATAACGATCTAAAGCTCTAGTCCACTCCACATTAGCATAAAATAATGTATGATAATCCTCTTGCATCCAAGTCTTCTACCTATATCCCTAACTCTTTGCTAATCCATACAATGTTAGCCACTCATATAATTCTACTAGAAAGAAGTAGAATAATGTATCATAGAGCTTCTGATAAAGATTATATTTTAACCACCATCGTGTATTGAAATCAGGTCTAGTACTATATTTTTGTGCAAAATTATCTTGTTCATCCTCTACCTAATTTTCAATGCTCTCAAAATTCAATCGATATGCCATTGTCATGAAACATCCTAACAGATAGTTTGAAAAGAGGTCCTGAAAATGGAACCAAATGTAGTTTTTTATTTCCCCTTAATTTTTATGCTCATTGGCACCTCATTTAGAAAAATCTGAATTCTTACCCAAAGTTTGTAAAGTTACCAAGTCCCTCTTTTGTGCTTTCTTGTCAAGATGTTAGCATGCATACCCATAGTTACTAATATCAAAGCATACATTCAAGTGCATATCATTACAGACATCATATGATGAGCTTATAATGGAAACACATGTAATAAGGAAACATAACAGATCATATACACACTAAAATCAATTGCACCATGTAATCACCATATTCAGATACATTAATGACCACAACCCACCCTCCATATTCCATTATAATAAATTATTACATAACAATATTTGAATACATAACAATCATTACCACATATTCATGTGTACTAGTACATTATAGCAACATAACACTATACAAAATGGAGTACAAAAATTATATATAAGGGTGGGGACTTTCCCTTCACCACCCATGATTTTTGGAAATATAAAACATGCTCAAAATAGACATGCGTACATGTAAGACCAGCCATAAAGCATGCATGATTTTCTAACAATCATAATAATAGATTAGTCCTATAAATAAAATCTTCTTTAATCTTATTTTATCTCGATCCATGTATGACATTACATCTTTTCTTTGCATGTGCTTTATCCCAAAAATATAATTTCCTTAGCCACCAAGTCTCCTTTATTTTCTCCTTTGCTTGGTCCACACTCTAATTGTTCTTTTCTATTTTTAGCCCATAACTAAAAAAATTGGCTAAGTCCTGAGTTCCATCTTCATGGGCACATGCCACTTCAACTGGCCCTTTCATGCATACATGTTCCCCACTTTTGTGTCTCATTATACCACATGCTCTTAATACTTACCCATTTTTTCTAGTCCAACATGTATCTCCTTCCCTACGCAAAGATATTATATGCTTACTTTTGCTACACTACCCTTCAACAACTACCTCTGGATTTGGAACACCTTGTGAAAGGGATAGATATACATGATGGGTCATATGCATGCCTTTGTTTCTCATTCTTTCCTTTTATGTTCTCTCATCAAAATCCAATTGGGTCTCTCTACTGTGCTTTCCCAAAATTAGGAGGACGTGATATTTTGGCTCCTCGTCTTCCATGAGAGTCTCAAATCCTTTCTTATTCACCATTCTTCTTGAAAACAACATTTCATCAAATTTCCTCTGTCGTGCTTCATTCTACTTGAGTTATATTTAATCTCTCTACCTCTCTTCTTCTAGGGCCTCTACCATCCTTCTACACACCTTCTCCTGTCCCTAAACATGGTGAGGGTTTAGCTAGCCATAGGTAATCTTTCCAATTCCAATTCTACCATCATGATCTTGATAGCTAAAGGTATCATGCATAAGTAGGATCCTATGGGATCATGTAAGAACTTTAACTTTATTTCATCTATATAGGAATATGTGGAAATTATGTAATCTAAAGTATAGTTGTGTAGCATGCCTTCGAACCAACAATCCATAGCTCTATTCCACGTCTTTGTCGAATCAAAGAGAGTTTGGTTAATTAATTAAAATTAACTAAATGGGGTGTAGTAAAAGATAGTTAATCTAATCTAGGAGGACATATAAATGTAATAAATAAATTCACTAAGACAACATGTAAATAACATAAGTAATAAACCCAAAAAAATAGAAACCCTAATGTGTAAGAGAGAGAGAGGAAAGAACTTAGTTTATTTGACAAAGTAGTTGGACAATATCATAGAGGAGACTATAAAAGTCAGAAGTAGGAACGACTGTGCAAAAGTTTTGAAAAGGATGGATTTGGAGAATCTAGCTGGACTAGAGAGCACTTAGAAGAAGACTGGGGCACCTATGAGCGCTTTGGTTTGCACAAAATCTCTGAATTTTATATTCATTGGGTACAAAGGTAATCTAGAATATTCACTTCATGTTGCATAAATTTCATTATCCCATGTTGGATGTTGTGTTGGGGTGTGGATCCTATTTTTCAGTCTTCTCAAATCAGTATTGAAGTGTGGAGTTTGAATTAGGAAGATGAAAGGTCATGACCATTCTTTTCCAGTCGTGGGAAGATGAAAGGTCATGACTATTTCTTTTCTAGCCGTGGGAAGATGAAAGGTTATGACTTTCAAACTTCTAGGGTTGGCTTTTGGACTTCTTAAAGGATTGTAAACTTCTAAATATATGTGTTAGAGTATCTTGAAGATATCTTGTGCGTTTAAGAAGTCTTGAGTCTTAGTGATTAAGAGGTGATCAAGAGTGATCAATGTTAAGCAATTGGGTGTCAATTGTGGTTTAGATGTGGTTTAACATATTTGGAATTCTGTTGTGAGTTCATAACTGAGAGAATACTGTGAGAGTATTTTTACTCTTGTTGATGATAAAATTTGAGCAAGTTCTTAGTAGATGTAGCCCATATTAGGTGAACCACATTAAATATTGTCTTTTCTTCTTTTGTGCATTATTTATTTATGTTGTTTTTTTATTAGAGGTAAAAAAGGGTTGAGGGGACCCTACCCCATATAGAGTATTATCAGTTCATAAAAATAGGTGAAGGGATTACCATTGAAGCCTAACCAAAAACCTAAAGCATCATAATACAAACAACAAAGATATACCAACATAAAGGAATGTTTGCAAACAACAAATAAGTAGAAAAATAACAAACAAACAGGAAGACATAAGAACTAATAGCAAAATAGCTATGAACTAACAGCAGACCATTATCCATTTTTTCATCATTATTTTATCAGGTCCCCCACTGTATTCATATAGCCATTCCATTCTTTAACAAGGGAGTCGATGGTATATTTCCAATACTTGTAGTTAGGATCAGGAATCTCCACTTTGGGGCCTTTTCTATCTTTTTATTTTTCCTTTGCAACTTCCATAAAATGAATCATCTCAGATAATAGCTTGAGGTGGTGGATGGTGCTTTTAACATTGAGCAGATGGACATCATGAATTTGAAAAATGATTTCTTTCATCTTTAGCATTTCCTTTTCCATCTCTAGGCTTCTCTCATTAGAATTTTTAAGCTATGCACTAAGAACCAAAGAAGATAACTTTTCCACTTTTTTATTTAGTTCCCTTAGGTCCATGGAAACCATACTAATCTTGTGTATATTAATATCAATACTAAGCTTGCAATTCTAAAATTCCTGCATGAAAGAATGAGACTTGACAGCAGAGTCCTGGGTGGTAAACAATTTCATTTGGGTAGTTATAAGAGCATGCAGGCTTTCAATGGCCTCGTCTGAGTTCTTTGAATGCTTTCCTTAAAAAGTGTCCAAAGCTTTCTTACTTTCCATCTCATCATTATTTTCTCCTTTAGTAGCATCTTTATCCTTAATGGAAACTGAAAGGTCCAGGTTTCCTTCTTAGTTCTCACCCGAATCTAGGATAATCTCCACTTCCTCAACCATCTTAGGTGCCTCCTCAACCCTGCTTCATTTCTTGATGCCACCTTGACTCAGGCTAGATTTGGTCCTTTTAGCCACTAGTTTTCCAAATATATTCTCACTAAAACTTTCCTCCTTCAGCTTTGAGCATTCAATAGCAGAAGCCCCAAATTTAGCATTTTTACCAAAAAGGGGACTTCCCAACCTGATAAGGGATTTGATGAGATCCTTGTTCAAAGGTAAGGAGAAGGTACCTTTCTTAACCATGGCAATATATTTCACAAGGGAAGTATACAAAAAAGAAAGGGAAATTATAGGGCTTAGCATTACAAACATGGTTCAGCATAGGGAAGTGATATCCATATATCACTTTGTAACACCCTTCTAAGGTAATGTAGGACATAAAAAACTGAGCAATTTCATCAAAAGGAGGAGGTAAATTACCTCGAGCATAACCATCATGGAGAGAGACAAGTTCCCCCTTACCTTGTATAAAGCATTCAATCTCCAGGATATAGTCTGACTTAGGTTTGTAGATGTATCTTCCTTCCAGAGCTAAACCTGAAACTTTGGCAGTAAGTTGTTATATTTCTGCATGTATAATTCTGCTATATAGTTTCCTACTGCTGTGATTTGAGGAATTGTTTTCACATATTTTCTCTCTAATTCCTAATAACTGGTATCAGAGCTTTGGTGGTTTTTTTTGCTGAAGTGGTAAACAGGGAAATTTTAGCTTGAGTGGGAGCTATGGAGGATGAGGGTAGATCAAGGGTTAAGAAGTTTAATGGGCATAAATTTGGTTTGTGGAAGATGCAAATGGAGTATTACTTATATCAAAAGGACCTCCATGTTCCTTTGGCTGGGAAAGTAAAGAAACCTACAGCTATATCGAATGAGGATTGGGAGTTGCTAGATAGAAAGGTACTTGGGGAAATTCGGTTATGCCTTACATCTTTGGATTATTTCAACATATTGCAAGAAAAGACCATGGAAGGTATCATGAGTGCATTGGGGAAGTTATATGAAAAACCCTTTGCCTCTAGTAAAACATTTTTGATGAAAAAGTTATTTAATATGAAGACGTCTAAGAATGGTTCTATTGTTGTTCATTTGAATGAATTTAATATGGTTATGAGTATGTTAAACTCAATAAAAATTGACTTTGATGATGAGGTCATGGCTTTGTTGATTTTGTGCTCCTTACCAGATAGTTGGGACAACTTGGTTATGGTTGTAATTAATTTAGTCTCTAATAATTAAAAGTTGATGTTTGAGGATTTAATAGGTGTGATCCTAAGCGAGGAAATGTGAAGGAAGAGCACCATATATTCTTCTACTTCTGGAAACACTTTGACAGTGGAGAGAAGAGGGAGACAAAAGAATAGAGAGAAAGGTAACCATGGGAAGTCGAATGATTGCTGAAGGTCAAAGTCCAAGAGTAAGTTAGAATGTTGGTACTATGGGAAGGTTGGTCATGCTAAGAAATATTTTTGGGATCTTCATGATAAGAAGAACAAGGAGGAAACTAAAGATGTAAATGTGGTAGTAGGTGATGTTTTTCAAGATGCCTTAGTTCTTTCTTTAGATAATATTGTTGATTCTTGGGTGCTAGATTCAGGAGCTTCTTTCCATACCACCCCACATAGACATTACTTTATTGATTTTGTTTAAGGAGATTTTAGACATGTATATCTTGGTGATGATGAACTATGAATCATAGTAGGGAAAGGTTGTGATGATGAACTATTTAGCATGTTCAGGTGAAAATGCAAAATGGGAACACATGGCTACTTAAGGATGTCAGGAATGTGCCTAATTTGAGGTGGAACTTGATATCAGTAGGTAGTTGGGTAGTGATGGATGTACGATCAATTTTACAGTGGATTCTTAGAAGGTTACCAAGGGATCTCTCGTGGTTACAAGAGGTAAGAAAACTGGTACTTTATATTTAACTAGTGGTGCTGATTATTGTAATTTAGTTGCTGTAGATGGAGATGTAAATTTGTGTCGCCAGAGACTTAGTCATATGAGTCAAAAGGGTATGTAGATTATAAAGGATAGGTTACCTAGATTAAAGGAGTTAGATTTAGACTTCTGTGAGGACTGTGTTTATGGAAAATAGAAGCGGGTGAGATTCCTCAAGGTTAGACCTACCAGGAAGGAGGGTAAGTTGTATTTAGTGCATACATATGTATGGGGGCCAGCTAAAGTAAACTCTATTATTGGTTCATGTTATTATGTCACTTTCATTGATGATGTAAGTAGAAAATTTTAAGTATATTGCATTAGAAAGAAATATGATGTGTTTGAAACCTTCAAAAGATGGAAATCATTGGTTGAGAATGAAACAAGTCTTAAGTTGAAATTTTTTAGGTTGGATAATGGAGGGGAGTATTGCAACAATGAATTTTTTTTATTATTGTTTGGTAAATGGGATCCATAGGAAAAGAATGGTTCCAAATACTCCATAGGAAAATGGAGTGTCAGAGAGAATGAACAGGAAAATCATTGAGTGTGATAGGTGTATGAGGTTACATGTGAGGCTGCCACTCATGTTTTGGATGGAAGCGGTGAGCACAGTTATTTATCTAATTAACATAGGACCCTCTATGGCTTTGGATGGAGGTATACCTGAGGAGGCTTGGTCTAGTAAGAAAATTGATTACTCATTTCTTAGAGTATTTGGATGTGAGGTATTTTTTCACATTGATAGATGATATAACCAAGTTAGAGACTAAGTCTTAGAAATGCACCTTTGTTAGATATGGTGAGGATGACTTTGGTTTCTGTGTTTGGAGTCTTAAGGAAAAGAAAATATTCTAGTCTAGAGATATTGTCTTTAATGAAAAAGTCATGTATAAAGATCAATTGTAGGAACAAAAAGAGGAATCAAAGAAAGAATACATAGTGTTAGAGGAAATTGTAGACAATAAGCTGTCTAAGGGGCCGATTCAGGTGTAGCATGTTCTGGCACAACCATTTCAGGAACCCCAAACTCCTGAGGTGATAAGGTCTTCTAGGGTAAGAAGGTAACCTGAATGATTTACTCCATCTTTGAATTATTTATTACTCACTGACAGTGGAGAGCCAGAGTGATTTGAGGAAGCAGTGTAAGTGGATGCCAGGAAGAAGTGGGAACATGCCATAGATGAAGAGAATAGATCTCTTATGGAAAACCAAACTTGAGATCTGGTGGAGCTACCTGATGGTAAGAGAGAATTGCTGAACAAGTGGGTGTATAGAATCAAAGAGGAAGATGGAGGAAGGAAAAGATATAAGGCTCGGTTGGTGATCAAGAGATTTACAAAGAAGAAAGGTATAGACTTTGATGAATTTTTTTCTCCTGTTGTTAAAATGACTTCTATCAGGATTGTTCTTGGTTTAGTAGCAGTAGAATACCTACACTTAGAGAATTTGGATGTGAATACTGCATTCCTTCATGCTGAGTTAGAGGAGGAATTATATATGCAGCAGCCACAGGGTTATGAGGTCAAAGGGAAGGAGAGGTTAGTGTGCAAATTGAACAAGGGCTTGTATGGCGTAAAACAAGCTCCATGGTAGTGGTATAGGAAGTTTGATAGTTTTATGTAGGAGTAGGGTTACTCTAGGTGTCACTTAGAACATTGTGTGTACATTAAGCAGTTTCTTGATGGTATTTATATTATTTTGTGCCTGTATGTGGATGATATGCTTGTTGTAGGGAAGAACATGCAGATAAAGGTACTCAAGAAGAAGCTAGGTGACTCCTTTGCTATGAAGGATTTGGGGGAAATAAAATAAATCCTTGGTATGAGAATAACTCAGAACAAGAAGGAGAGGAAGCTGGTATTATCTCAAGAATAGTACATAAAGAAGGTCTTAGAGAGGTTTAGTATGTAGGATGCTAAACCGGTTAGTAATCCTTTGGTAGGTAGCTTTAAATTATTAAAGGATAAGAGTCCTAAGGATGAGGAGGATAAAATATTGATGTATAGGGTACCGTACTCATCAACGGTTAGTATCTTGATGTATTCTATGGTATGCACTAGGCCTGACATTACCCATGTAGTGGGAGTAGTGAGAAGGTTTATGCGTGATCTAGGTAGAGAACACTAATAGGCAGTGAAGTGGATTCTTCGTTATTTGAGAGGGACCATGGGAGTTACATTGTGTTTCAGTGGATCAGACACTACATTGCATGATTATGTAGATTTGGACATGTAAGGATATTTGGACAGCAGACGGAGCACAACAGGTTATGTATTTACGGTTGGTGATACAGCGGTGAGTTGGATTTTATGGTTAAAAAAGTTTGTGGATTTTTCAACCATAGAGGCTGAGTATGTTTCTACCACAGAGGAAAGCAAGGAGATGATTTGGATACAATAGTTACTTGATGATTTGGGTCATAAGAAGGAAGTTGGGAGACTACACAGTGACTGTCAGAGCACTATTCATTTAACAAATATCTTTGATTTTCGCTCTAGGATGAATCACATTCAGTTGAGATATCATTTCATCATGGTAGCTTTGGAAGAAGATAAGTTGAAGCTAGAAAAGATTCATACCAGTCAAAATCTTGTGGATATGATGACCAAGGCAGTCATAAGGGAGAAGTTGAAGTTGTGTTCAACTTTGGTTGGCCTTCGTGGTTGATAATGGAGGGTTAAGAACTTTTCTCAATAGGAAAAATCTCCAAGTGGGAGATTGTTGGGGTGTGGAGCCTATTTTTTGTTCTTCTCAAATCAGTATTGAAGTGTGGATTTTGAATTGGGAAGATGAAAGGTCATGACCATTTCTTTTCCAGCCATTTGAAGATGAAAGGTCATGACTTTCAAACTTCTAGGGTTGGCTTTTGGACTTTTTAAAGGATTGTAATATTATAGATAGAGGTGTTAGAGTATCTCAATGATATCTTGTGTGTTTAAGAGGTCTCGAGTCTTAGTGATCAACAGGTGATCAAGAGTGATCAAGGTTAAAATTTTGGGTGTCAATTGTGGTTTAGATGTGGTTTAACATCTTTGGAATTTTGTTGTGAGTTCATAACTAAGAGAAGATTGTGAGAGTTTTTTTAATCTTGTTGATAATAAAATTTTAGCAAGTTCTTGGTGGACATATCCCACATTGGGTGAACCATGTTAAATCTTGTCTTGTCTTCTTTTTTTGTATTATTTATTTATGTTCTTATATTTCTGCATGTATAATTCTGCTATATAGTTTGTTACTGCTGTGATTTAAGGAATTATTTCTCATATTTGTTCTCTAATTCCTAACATGTTTCCAATAACTCAAAATGGAAGAAAGACTTGTAAGACCTTAAAAAAAACATCAAACCATAAAAAATAAGAATGCATATGAAGGGGTTGGACTAACTTCAGCTGCGGCAATTCTAGAATTACTAACTAGTCATTCCACTATATCTCATACCCAATGTAGTTTTATGTGAAAGTGTGTGTGAACATGCCCTAGGTTTCTCTTATACCAGTCACACTTTTTGAAGTAGCAAGTAATAACTACGTGAAGAAAATTTAATAGAATGTGTGCATGGAATAAAATAGAATCCACTTATGGAGTGTGATGTAGATGTCCTAGCCTTGTGCCTTGATGATGGAGCTATGTGGATGCAAGTTATCTCAAATGCAATAGATGGATGCAACTCTATATGGAGTGATAATAGTAAGTGATGCTAGTTCCCTCATTATGGTATCATAACTTTATATTTATAGGGTTCTCTTGGTCTAATTTCATAATTAACCCCGAAAAGGCCAACCATAAGAAAGATAAAAATATCAAACAACTAGAAATTTCACAAAAAAAGTAGGAAAGCTCTGGAAGGATTGAGGCACCCCTGGTGGGACTAGGGCACCCACGGACATCCCAATAATAAGTTAGGTGCCCTAGCCAAGGCTAAAATTACATGGGATTACTGAATATGATTGGGCATATGGGTGTAAGATGTTAGTAATGATAAAATAATATAAAGTAAAGTGGGAAAAAGATGGGGGTTAATTAGTACCTTTTTCCCTCAAAAACCTTCTAAATAACAGTATGAGACCAAGATAAATAAATGCCTAAAGTGCATGATTTTGTGACTACATTTTTCCCGCACTTTGTGTTGGTGATAAGAAAGCTTAGTAGCATAAAGTAGATAGAGATGCATACCTGATACCGATGTATAGTGATGAAGGAGTGCCGAAAGACTAGACAAAACCATGGAATGAAAAAAATATGGAGCAGCATGGAAACTAAAGATGAAAAGTACACAAAGAAATAGTGATGAGAGTGAACCTAGGGAGGAATGCGTGTGTAGTGTACCTGGATGGTTAGTAAAGCACATGTTCTAGCGAAGTGTTGTTGTTGACACTATTGTTGTCTCTTGTTGCCCCCATTTGACTACATGTTTATCATACAACCAGACCTGTAAGGAGAAAATGATCAAGTAGTCAAATATATATGTATGTAAGTGTAAAAACTCAATGTAAAAGATGCATTGTAAACGTAAAATACAAAAATGTAAATGTAAATGGAACATGTACACCTGATCCATGTCGAGATAGAGTGTAGAAAGATATCCTTTACTACAACTTTTTGTGGCGATCTCATTTCATAGGCTGAATAAGTGTAGGGAGGAAATTCTCTATGCCCTCTAAGCTCTAACTACTTCCCTGAATTTGTGTAGAGATATTTATACATCCTATTTTTTTGGGCTATCCGACACCACTAGCTGAAGTAGTGTAGAGAAACACACCCACTGTAACCTCCAAGCCTGTAACTACTTCCCAAAATGCTAATGACACCATGTCCTTTAGAATCCATTTTGTATGGGGTTTGTAGAATGGTTTGAACCCATTCACTAAATGTAACTGAACCAAACCGATGTACAATCTTTGTTCTAGTATGTAAAAAATCTAAAATGATTCCCCCCTCTTTGGGGATGTATGTGATTTCATTGATAGGAGAAATGTGGCCCTAAAAGAGGACCAACTGCATGTACGTTATAACACTGATAATTTATTGGTAGAAACCAAGGAATGCACAAACAAGAAGGCTAGCTAAAGATAAGTGAAAACATGTATGCATGTAAAAAACAATGTATAAGCTATGTAAACAATGTGTAAGCTACCAAGAAAAGTAATGTAATCACACAAGAATAAAAGTAAGCCTCAAAAAGTGGGCTCCAAACATGGTACATCACTCATAATGTCTCAAGACATCCTAGGCCATCATGTTCATAAAAAAACAATAAGTGTGCACACCAAACAAAGGGCAAGGCCCACAAGCAATAGAAAACAATAGCAGATAATGTGATCAAACAAGTAAAGAAACAAATATCCTTGCATAAAAAATTTTACACATGAAGCACACATTAGCATGTTAGAAAGATAACTAGTATGTCAAAAGCGTATACAAGAAAGTAATGTGAAGTGCTAAGTACAAAATGAAACAATAACACTTGTGAGAGAAAAATGTGTGAATTCCCCCAGTGACCAATGTAGAAAGGGTAGAAGCCAAGCATTCATGTTGCATGTAAGAGCCCTATATCTATGATCAAAAATAGAATAAGTTGTGACCATGCATGTTTGGATGATATAAATAAATGAAATAGAAGTAATCAAACTAGCATGTGTAATAAAGTGATCATGAACAACAAAAGTAAGCAAGAGTACAAACAACCATAATATGTAGTATGTTTTGGATGGATGGAATGGAATCCAAGATGGAGTGATAGGATCCTCATGCCCCTTGAGTGAATGGAAAGTGTATGTTGTGAGGTTAATTTTGTTTTCCCCCTCAGTAGTCAAGAATAAACTGTAAACAGGCATGCGTCATCAGGAAATGGTCAAAATGTGTGTTGTGTCTAACACACTATGAGGAATGTGTATGTGTAGTGATAAGATGTGACCTAGTGATGTTTTGTGCATGAACCCTATATATAAAGTGATATCATGACTAGATGAACATATAAGTGATGATTTATTCTAATCATATATCACTATAAGATGAACATATGAGTGATGATTTAGCACTAAGCGTATATCACTACAAAATGTAAGGAGGGTGTGGTGGTATAATCTAAGGTGTAGGGTACTAGAAAATGATAGAATAGGTGATGATTTATCTTAAAGTTTATGTCATTACTGGATAAATGATAGGGAGTAGTGATATAACCTAAGGTGTATACCACTACAATATGATAGAAGAGGTGATGATTTATCCTAAAGCGTATGTTGCGAACCTAGGAATGTCACATGGTGAAAGGTCAAGTAGTAAATGTGTAAGGTATTTTTTATTTGTAAACCCTCAATAGTTGAGTATGGACCGAGGAAATAAAGTGTTTCATTAGATAGTGAAGACAACGCATAAAAGAAAATGTAGTGTATGTATCAATAAAATTTGACCATGTGATGAGTGGAATGTGTACATATGCCAATGTAAGGTAAATAGAATGTGTGACTATCCATGATATATAATAATACAATGTATAGTGTAGAGTGTAATAGGTGTAGTGCATAAGATCATATAGTATGTATAATTAAGTGCTAGATGCGTAAAATGCGTAAGGTGTAATGCATAAAGTGACATGTAATGTATGTAGATAGAATAGTAATGTAATGCTAGACTCCTATGTGATGAAGACTAGTATGATAGATATGGTGTGTAAATATGCAAATGTCAAAATTTGGTAGATTAAATGTAGAATGTATGGTGTATGTTGTGTGATGTGATAAAATGCAATGTGTACTACATATAGTGTAGTGTGTGGGGTTCATGTATAGTAATCCCTCAAAATTCAAGTGTGAACCAAAGCACAGTAGTGTCATCAAGTAATGACTCTATCATGTGTGATGAACATGCCTTGTGTGAAGATATGGATGTATAAGAATGTAAAAGATAATGATAATAACTATGCTGAGATGATGTGGGGAGGGAGTTAGAGTGTCATTGCCCCCTAATTTTTTATAAGAAGATCATGTCAAGTCATCAAGAAGAATGTCATCCTCAATAATGTCATCCTCTTAGTCATAATCGAATGGGTAAACATTAGTAACCTGACAAGAAACAATGTCTTGTAGATCACGTAGTGATCCATTGAGGTGTAAGTTGTACATGCCCATAACATATTACTCATTAGTAAATGGAGGAAAATGGAAATCATGTGCATACCAAGGAGTAATATTTTTGTATAACCTAGGAAAGAGAGATTAGAGATGAAAACATGACCAAAGGGCATATGAAATGAGATGTCTGTATGAATAGGACATAATGTGCCTCTAATATAAGTAATCCAAGATTCCCCTAGTGTGAGTGGTGAAGATCGATGGTTGCATGTGAGAAATATCATGAGATTAAACATGCGAAGACCATAGGTGGAAGTGATGATGACATACCCATAATAAATATGAGGAGCATATGATGTAGGGTGGAGGTCCTCAAAAGTAAAGCCTAAGCGAGATAAGCTCTTATGTGTACATATAGTTACATTACATGTAGGGTAAAATGGAATGTGTTCCCAATACAAACCATTCATGAAGAGTGTGAAATTGAATGGTGGGTTTACTAATGTAGGTGGTGCATGAAAACGTGGATGTGATAAAGTGACGTCCATAGGCTAGACAAGCCCCTGATAAGGAATCATAGCAGTAATAGGTGGCATATAATGAATTACATATATCACAAAGATGCTACCATCAAGTGGTGGTAAGTAGGGTGGTTCTTCAATAGGCTAGGGTTCATCTGTGATATATGTACATCGAATAGAAAGGATAGTATTAGGATCTCTATTACAATACTAGAAGGTATCATGGTCACGAAATATGGTATACTCCATGTTCTCATGTAAGAATTTGACACAATGATGTACATTAGAGGCAACCACTTACATAGCATGAAGCCATGGCCTACCAAGAAGATAGTTATAGGAGACTGGGAAGTTAAAAAAAAAGAAGACACTATGGATAGTCTTTGGACTGATGGTAATGGGTAATGTAATATGACCAAGACATGGATGAACAAAACCATCATAAGCACATAATAAAAATACTAGATGGGCGATTGTCACTAGCGAAGAGACCTAAAAATTCAAGGAATGACGTAGGACACAAGTTGAGCTCGAATCAATTATCAATGAGAGTGTGATTAACAATGAAATTATGAATGTGAGATATTATCTATAAAGGTGGGTCATTATCAAAAGTGTGAACATCAATAGGAAGGTTGGAATTGAAAACTAAGTGTAAAGAAAATGCATCAGAAAATTCTTGGTAAACTGAATCAGGATGCATGTCAACATGAATACGAGTAGTAGTAAGAAAATGTTGTACTCTATGTAACAAATTAGGATTGATAAGCGAGTAATCATTGATTGATATATTTATGATGAATCAACCCTAGGAATTAAGAAGGTATAAGTGTGAATGAATGAGTCAGGCTCACCAAAATGATTAAATATAATTAACTAAATGGGGTGTATTAAAAGATAGTTAATCTAATCTAGGAGGACATATAAATGCAGTAAATAAATGTATTAAGACAACATGTAAATGACATAAGTAACAAAACTAAAAAATAGAAACCCTAATGTGTAAGAGAGATAGAGGAAAGAAATCCGCTGATTTGATGAAGTGGAAGGATTGTGTCACAAAGGAGATTGGAAAAATCAAAAGTAGGAGTGACTATGCAGGATTTCTGAAAAGGATGGAGATGGAGGATCTATCTAGACTAGAGCACCTATAAGAGGACTGGGGTGCCTATGAGTGCCCTAGTATGTAATCTGGGCCCCCTAGTCTACACAAAAGCTCTGAATCTGATCTTTGCAGGGCTGAAAGGTAATATAGAATATTCGTTACATGTCGTATCAATTTCATTTTCCCATACTGGATGTCACCAATAAATCAAGATGGAAGAAACACCTACAAGATCCTAAAACAAGCATCAAACCCTAAAAAAGAAAAATTCATATGAAGGGGTTGGACTGACCTGAGCTACCAAAATGGTGGACTTACTAGTTGAGTGTTGTATTAAATCTTAGACCCGATGTAGTTCTATGTTCAATTGTGTGTGAACATGTCGTAGGTTTCCCTTGTGCTAGTCACACTTTGTGACATAGTGAGCAATAAATACATGTAGAAAATGTAATAGAATGTGTGTATGGAATAAAATAGAATCCCCCTATAGTGTGATGTAGATGTCCTAGCCTTGTGCCTTGATGAAGGAGCTATGTGGATCCAAGTGACATCCAATGCAATAGATGGATGCAACTCTAGATGGAGTGATAGTAGTGAGTGATGTTAGGTTCCTCATTATGGTCTCATAGCTTTATATTTATAGGGTTCTCTTGGTATAATTTCATAATTAACCCTGAAAAGGCCAAGCACAAGAAAGATAAAGATGTCAAACGGCTAGAAAGATCCCAAAAAAAGGCGAGAAATATCTAGAAGGATTTAGGTGCCCTTGGTGGGACTATGGCACCCATGGGTGCCCCAGTACTAATCTTGGCACCCCAGCTGAGGCTAAAATAACACGGGATGACAAAATATAACTAGGCATATAGGTGTAAAAAGTTTGTAATGATGAAATAAAATAAAGTAAAGTGGCCAAAAGATGGGGTTAATTAGTATTTTTTTACCTCAAGAACCTTCTAAATAGTAGTATGAGACTGAGATAAATAAATATCTAGAGTACATGATTTTGTTACTACACTGATAGTCTTCCTATGTCCAAGCTCTCATTCCTAGGTAGAAAAGTTTGTTTGATTTGTAAGATTCCAACCATTGATACAATTCTACTAGAAAGAATCTGAAAAATGTCTCATACAGGAAGTCATACATATTATCCTCTACCCACTTTCCCACATTAAAGTCAGGTCCAGTGCTATATCTTCATGCAAAAAATTCTTGGTTGTCTTCTACCCAGCTTTCAATACTCTCCAAAGATAGTCAATATGCCATTTACATGCAACATCCTGGTAGATAAATTGAAAATAGGTCCTCGAAATGGAACCACAATTTAGTCTTTTGTTTGTACACTCATTAACTAGTTGTGTTGGCACTTCATCCTGACAGATTTGAACACTCACATGAAGTGCGTGTAGCCTCCAAGTCCCTCCATTTCTTTTTTTATCAATATTTTATCATAATTTTCCATCATAGTTATGATCAATACAATTAATCATACATAATAATCATCATAAACATAGTAAATGGAAACACATATAATAACAAAGATGCTTAATCAATGTAAAGAACCACTAAGATCAACTACATCATCAAGAAACTCAATCAAAAGTATTCATTATAAGCCAAAATTTATTACATCACAAAGTTGAATAGATATAACAATCATCAAAATATTGCACAAGCCCATGCGCGTAAACACAAAACCCTAAATTTTTCCTTAACAATATAATTATTCTCTCTACCCATGATATCTACTTAAAAATATATATACATCACACACACGCGCGCGCGCATGCACACACGCACACACGAACGCGTGCACACACACACACACACACACACACACACACACACACACACACACACACACACACACACACACACGGATGGGGACTTTCCCTTCACTTCCCATACAATCTCCTAATAATAGGCATGCTTAAAAAATAGCTTGTATGTTTTCTGACCTAATATAGCCATCCATAAAAAACTTGCATGATTTTACAAAAGTAGCTAATAATAGAATATCCTAAATATATACCATGTTTTAATCCTATTAGTAGTTATCTCTCTCCATGTCTATGCATTATATTGATCTGCATGTGTTTTTTGGCAAACATAGCTCTTTCTTCACTCATCAAGTCATCATGCTTTAATCCTTTTTGTGGCCAACACTCAACCCTAGTTTTCCTATTTTTAGCCTTCCTAAGAAAATTGGCTAAGTTCTCTTTACTTTGTATCAATACACATAGCCTAGTGTACTAACCATGGTACCTCTCCATAAACCCCTTGTGTGCTACCCTATTCTCCTATGCACACACATTCTTGTGAGTAATCCTCTATGCTTCTTGGAAATTTATTCAATTTATCCGACCAAGAATCCAGTTGTTATATAAGAAAATATTCAATTACAAAATAGATTAGGTCCAATCTAGGTTTCATATCTTATTTTGCACAGTTACCATCTTTCCAGATCACTTATATAGTTAGAAACTTTCAACTAAACAAATTATGATTGTCATATTTGAATACATTAGTTTTCTTATAGCATTGGCAATTTCATTTCCGTGCATTGAAGAAGTGTTGATTTCAATAGAAATTTTTTAACTTATTATTTTTTTACATGTTCATAGTAACTCAAAGACCTTTTGAAATACCAAAAAATACATTGTTCCCACAATTTTTCATTGAAAAAAGTGAAGTGAATTGGTAAATTGGTCAATAAAATACATTTGAGACAATCTAATTTTTAACTTCAAAACCCCTATTTCCAAAAATTAATTGATTTCTTAGTACCACATGTAAACATTCCTCAAACAAAATTAAAAACTCTCAATCAAGAAAGAAAAAATATATATTTTAAAACTGATTTTGAGCACACTTATAAGATGGTTTTAAACCCAAACAAACTTGATAATATTCATACCCAACCTTGCAAATAAATACAATACATAAACATGTCACTTAAAGTAAAAGAAACATCATGCCTCAAATAAGTAAGCGTATTTATCTTTAGGATAGCGAATAATAATTCAAATCAAATAGACTCACAAGAAATCCCTAACATTCTTGTTCTAGTTCAAGATTGCCTCAAGAAAACCTATCATCATAGGATTATTTTTTTCTTTTCTCCTGACCATGGAATTCACCACATAATAATTTTATATTCTCAACTTTATATGACTCTAGAATATAGAAATATTCCCAAGAATATTTTGACACTTTCCACACATCCCCACTCCACTTGAATCACAAAACCTTTAGAATGACATCAGACAAGAAATATTTTGTTCTTCACCATCCACATATATATCATTCCAAAATTATTTATACTTTATGGTGCATCCCAACAAGAAAAAAACCATATCTGATACCTCATTACACATCTACTATCATTATAGATTTGAGTTTTCTTGAGCTCATCCACTATCTGTTACATTCTTCCATATGAAATTTCTTGATTAGGGTCAACTTGTTTGTATTTATAATTTTACCTGAGTAGCACAACCCAACATATATCTATTCAATGAAAATTACATAGATCTAGGGATTCATATTTTCATTATCCTTGATAGTAGCATACACTATGATCAAGTCTGCATGAGTATCACTATCCTCGAAAAGAAATTTTTTCTTTCCCAAGAGTATAGGTAGAGTTTCTATTTTGGATATTTTCATGTTCATCATCTTCACATCATCCACAATCCTATTCTAGGATCATCCCATCAGCCTCTATGTTGACTACCTTGGCCCGTAATCACATAGATTTGAGAGCACACAAAATACCCCTACAAATTTTGGTGTGTACAAATCTAGTGAACCTAACGTGAAGGAATATTTTTTCCTCATTTACATTTTAGTACCCTTTATATCATTTTTCCTTCTCCTCCCATTATTCTATGGTATTTATACATCCCCAAAATAATTTAGGTGAAGACTATAATAATCCTATTTTAGGCATCGAGGTTTACTATGCTCATATGAATGCTCAATAATCAGCCTCTTTTTCTGATTGGGCCAAAAAATATTCCCAAGATTCACCTCTATCATGTGTCTAGTCTATCCAAATGCTAAATTTTTCTCCCAATGTAAGGATTTAAGAGATTGATCAACAATCAACCTATCAAGGCCATGTAATTGAACCTTCTAGCTCTAATAAGATGACATTCACTAGAGAAGGTCTCTACCCATGATTCTTGATTAGGCCATAAATTAGTATGTAATTTGATTCAATTCCATATTACTTATGACCTGATGATGAATTCCTATAATGGTTTGACAAAATTTATGATTGAATGAAAACTAATGATGAATCATTAGGTAGTTTATAAGCATACCTTGATACCCTCCTTTAAAAAAATGCTTCTTCCACCCCACCAAGGTTAGATATCACACCTCAAAAAGGGAAAACAATGGTCGAACAATACATCATAGGATACCACTTCTCCCCTACACAAGAAAATTTCAAATCTATTTTTTAATCAAATCAAATTGGTCCATCAATAAGTCACATTTCCTCTATGGTAAAATGAATTAAGTAATTAGAAAATGATTTTCCTTCCTAAAGTGTAGAACCAATGGTCCATAATAAAATGTAATGTCTAAATAGGTCAGGCTACATCTAACCCAAACAACAAGGGTCACAAAAAAAACATCCTACCAATTATACGATAAAGCCAAACCCGATATATCTCCTCACATGTGTTGGTGTGTTTGAAATGAGTGGATTCTCATCATATACTTTCCCCACATACACACCAAATAACCCTACCTAATATCCTATGTTATTTAATGTAGAAAATCCTACAAATACCTGGGACCAACCTATATTTATGTCACAATCATATATTCAACTGAAATTGTATGTCTAATAGCCACATGGTTATGCATAACCCTTATAGGCTTTCCCTCAATCATTGTAAACATTCCCACAAGCTTCCCATTAGTATTTTGTTTGATCCCCCATGGGTGACACACCACCCTACTTGCATTTTTATTCCAAAACCAACCATCCTAAATAATTCTTCCTCACTTTCCACACACTAAATGCCCCCAACTACATTGTTTTCCTAAACCTTCCTTTTGTTGGTAACTACCTAGAATCACAACTAGATATTAACATGGTAGGTATTCGTACCAATGATTTCAGCATGTTGGGAACCTATGCAGAATACATAAAATAACCTTTGGACTCTAACATCTGCATGACACTTCTTCCTCATCCTTTACCTGAGTTACCAAAATACAAGGGAAAAGATGACCCCGATGCTCACATGCTACTGAAATTTGTGAGTTGCTTCCATGGGACATTGTTATCATAAGGATATTCCCCAAGACCTTGAAAGACATGGAACTCAATTAGTATTACTACCTACCTGAAGGCTCCATGCATTCATTTAGACAACTCATAGCTAAGTTTTTCAAGGTTTCCAACATGAAAAAACTTGTAAAAACTGGCATTGGGTAATTTTTCAACATCAAACAAGAACCAAATGAATCTACTGCACATTTAGTCATGAGATGGTGAAAATTTATTTACTCCTCCACCAAAACCCCATACATAGATCAAAGGGAACAATGTGAACTCTTACTGCATGCTCTTAATAGGGAAACTATGGAAAACATATATAAGTTATTGTAAAAGTCTTACGATGGATATTTAGAGATCATGCTAAGAATTGACCAATAAATAATAGATGGTAGCCATAGGAATTATGGTGTAAATGGAAGAATGGTTTTCCCTAGGTAGAAATTCAGATAATACCAAAATAACAACAATAATAATAAAAATAATGCACAAACCTCTCAAAATTCCTAGGGCCTGAAATTACTCAACCAAATCGAAGAACTACTACAAATGGTATTACAGACCAACCTAAGAGGAAAAAATTCCATAACAACACAATTAAATAACCCAAAAATGGAAACAAAAATAACCACATTATAAACATTTGCACCAACAACAATAAAACCAATTTGAATGAAGTTGATCTTAATTGGGATCCAAATACCAATCTGAATTACAAATAGATCCAAAACCAATAAATAGTTCATAAAAATAATAGTGGATGCCAGTACCAAATTTTTTTTGGCCCCAACCATGGTTATCCCAAAATTTATGGTAATTTCTAATCAGTTGTGGATAAAAAAACCATCAACCCTATAATTACAACCCTAACTTATTTTTCCTACTTTATAGGTTTAGAGGCCATGATACTACCATGTGTAGGGAGTACAATAGACTTGTGTAATTCCTTTTGGAAAACCAAAGGAAAACCTTCCATGAGTAACTTTTAGCGTAAAATAACATTAGTGATCATCATATGGCTCATATGGGTTCCATTGCACCCAAAATAGCTCATTTAGGTATCTATCAAAATCCATTCCCAAACCATCAACAAAAAATATTTCTAAATAACACATAACCCAATAATATTTCTAAATAACAGTGAAATTTTCCTCCACCACAAAAAAAATTGTAGCCCTAATTGGAAACCATGATGTTAAAGCCTTAACATCCATTGTAATTAACCCTAATGTGGTCCCATATTTAGACGCGTCAAGATAACCACACATGATTTAAATTATAGAACTAGAAATAGAATTTAATCTTGCATCTAGTATGAAAGAGTATCAAAAACCAAATTCCCTATTGTAGGCCTCATTTGAATTAAAAATAATGTAATCCCCAAACAACTAGGGAATTACAACATTTTTAATGACCTTGCTAATACATTTTCCCATATTTCATTTTTAGATCACTTAAAGAATGCCCTAACCCATCGACTCATGCTCTTAGAAATCATGCGGCTTGGATACTTAGGTTATGTTACACCCCATTAAGGTACAAGTTAACCACATAGACATGGATATGTTCCCTCTAGGCACCATAATGAGAGATGATAGATTTTTCTTTGACCTAGATTAATTACCTGCAAATGTGGAAATTTCTAGAAGATGAGATACTACTCTCCACTTATAGATATGTGATGCAGGAATATCATTGATGCAATATGTTTAGGTGTGTCAATGGTCTAGGCATGAAGTCAGGATTTTTTTCCCTCCATATTAGAGTGTTTAAATTCAAATATATATGTAACTAGGTTTATAAGAATAGATATGTTGGTAAAGAGTGAGTCTGACTAGATAAGGTGGATATATGCTAAATAAGGCCACGTGGGCCATAAAATTATGTAATATTTGTATTCATGTGTTTTCATAGGTTGTTATAGGTGATTTGATTAAGTCTCAAGTTTAGATTATTGTGGAGTCAAAAAGAGTGGTGGTCGCACCATTTTAGGGGTTGTTTGTTTCTTGATGCTAATATGAGAAACATTCAAAAAGAGAGGGATTCACATGTAATAATAGGTGAAATGTATGTAATGGGATTGAATAATGAGGAATAATGAGAGGATGATTGATTTTTCAAGGGATTGATCTCAATTTGCACATTTTTTTAGCATTTGTGAAGATTGTATGCCTGATATCTATCACAAGCCAAGCACATGAAATTAACAATAAGAGAATGAGAGAACTTCAAGGAATTGTGAAGAGTGGTATACAAATACATACATGTGAGAAGGAACATATATTTTTATTATACCATGAAGTTTCTTCTATACTCCTATAGCTCCAATTTTCTCCTCTCAGGCCCTAACTAAGGCATCACACAATTTGAGATCTACCTAGCCAAACCCTATGAAATTTTGTGGACATGACTATACATATGAATCCTAGAAATGTGCCAAATATCAAAGTATATTTCACATTTTTGAAGGATTTTCCTGACCTTTACCAGTCTTGATTGTACACAATAAGTGAAGGTATGAATTAGATTCATGCAAGGGTTACTTGATGAAGAAAGGCTCAAATTTTATCAAGGAGCATCTTAGAAGCATTACAAAGGTAGTCACATCAGGTTCCAAGTGAGACCAATATCATAACTACCTACTATCATAATTATAGGGGTTAGAAAGGTCTAATTATCCTAGTATAAACCCTAATGTTGATGTCTATGCAAATTAACCTATCTTGAGATTTTGATATGTTCGAGTATCCAATAAAAGGCATCAGGACTGGATATTGTCTCAGAAATCTTTCATTTCTAACTTAGATTGTGTATTAAGATGGTTACAAGTCAATAACAGTTTCACTACGATTACATAGCCAAGGGGAGAACTCGTGATCTAAACATCTTTTGTATGGTAGAATGAAATATATAAGATAGGTTATGAATTCTAGAGACCAAGGTGAAGTTTTTTGGCATAATGGAGTCATGAAAAGCATCATTAGGGTATATAGAGAATAATAATGAGTAAGGTATATGAACTAATAGTTGGGTTGTGAAGATTTAGCATGAAAATTAGATTAATTATGTTTGCAAGAATGGTGAAAGTAATCTAAAATTAAGAAATGTGTTGGTATTATGTTGAAGTCACAAGAATATTAGTTTTTCTTAGTGAATACCATCCAAGAAGCATAGTTATAAGTAGAGTGGAGTGTGCATGAGGTGTTTATATGATGTTGATGTAGAGAACCAAAAAGAGTATTTAGATAGATCCTCGTCCAGAGGATATGGAATTTAAGAGCAAGAATGCAATCTTAAGAATGAGTATAGGCCTTCAAGCTTACAGAACCTAGAGAGTAATAGTATAAAGTGGGACATGACTGAGAGACATTTTGTTAAATAGGAAAACATAGAAAAATTGGAGTTAGATCATATACCATTTTTGGTATCAGAACATAATTTAAAGGATAAAAAGGATAGTAGGATGATGATGACACAATTACACTCAAAGATGTAGAAGCAACAAGAATTTTTTCTTGGGGAGTTGATGACACAATTTCAGTATATGAGAACACAAATGAAGGATAAGATGGACACATTAGAGCATCTTGTAAACAAAGGATGCCAAATATAGAGGACAACAGCAAAGGGAAGTCTAAAAACTTTTAAAAGGAAGGATCCGAGTCTTCTAGATCAAACCAAAGAGGTATGTTTGTGTTTGATGATGTAAATGCTAGTTTTCTTAACTATACAAGTTGTAGTGATGTAAAATTCCCTAAGATAACTAAAATGGGGTAAGTAATCAGATCAAATCATTCATGCAAGAGGAATGAAGGAATGAAGGGTGAATCTCTCTTGATGAGAAGAATCTTAGAGCATACAAGAGGTAGAAGGATAGACCTAAGAGGTAAAAACATATATGTGAGTCAAAGGAAAAACTTGTTCGGAACCAGATGCAAGTCTGGAGGAAAGGTGTGTGATGTCATTATTGATGGAGGAAGTAGTGAAAAGTTAGTATCAGAATACATGGTGAAGAAGCTGGGATTAAGAAGAATCCTACATCTAAGGCCTTATTACATCTCATGGGTGTAGAGGAGTGACAACATCCTGGTAAGCAAGAAAAACATGGTTGATTTTCAAATTGGGTCATATAAAGATATAGTGTTATGTGATGTTTTACCTATAAATGTTTGTCATTTTCTCTTAGGTAGACCTTGGAAATTTGACATGCAATATAAGCATGATGGAAAAAATAATGTCTATAAATTTTTCAAGGATAGAGTTAAGCATAGTCTCATACCCTTGAATGGTGATAGAGATGAAAAATAAAGGAGTGTGATGCTAATGACTATGAAGAAATACCTGCACAATAAAATGGAGCAAGTTAAGGAGGTAAAAGCAACAGGATTTTTATCTTCTTGTGAAGACTTGATGAATGCATATGATGAATTGTGGATGAAAGATAGAATACCTTCAAGAAGAGTGAAGGAAGAGGTAAAAATGTGTACTAATGCACTTGTAAGAGATAAAATTAATAAGGAAACACCAAGAAATGTGTTTGATGACCAAGACATTTGTCACATGAAGGAGATAGCAATAAAGGAAGACTGTGAAAAAGAGAATAAAATGGTGTATCAGAATTACCATCTTGGACTAGCACTATAGTTCTTGAAGAAAGCTATAAAAATAGAGTAAGATGAAGGAATTCATGTTGAGGGAATTCTAACAATATTAAAACACAAGACACAATGTAAAAAGGAGGAGAAAGAAACCATGAACATAAAAGGTGTGAGGCTCAAAGAGCCACCAAATTTTCTAACTAATTATGTGTTTACATGTTATTATGTAGGTACATTCCACAATATGTTAAGTTTTGAATAAAATCATATAAAAATAACTAGAGGAAGTGAAGAAGAAATCAAGGAGAACAGGAAAATTTAGAATATTTTCAGTGGAGGTAGTATGATTCAGCTATCCAATGTTGAACAAGTAAGTGTCATGTTTTAATATGACTGTAATTAAGCATGTAAGAATGAAATTTTTTATATCAAGGTGAAAGAAAGGAAGGATATGAGTCACATGGGAGATCTAATAATTCTAGACCAATATGAAGGAGAGGTACTAATCCTAGAGGCATCAAGAGAGGAAAATGAGCCTCAATATTTTCAATATAATTATTTATATGACTGTGTGACTACATGAGAAGAACATGTGGGTAAACAAGCACAAGAATTATTCATAAGAGGAAAAGAGGTAGAATCATCTCTTAAAGATAAAGGAAGAGAAAATAGGAGTTATGGATCTCAAATAGAAGAGGTAAAAAAAAAAAAAGATTTTTGAAATCATCTAAGAGAAAAATGATAACATGTATGAATAAGGTTTCTTGTTAAGTTCAAAAAAGGACAAAAGTAATCTATATAATGAAGAGGAGATTCCAAGTAAAAGGAGTACATTTCTAGTGAAAGTATTTCAAGAAGATAGAGTGGCAGGCCCTATAGGGGAATAATTTAAAACTCAAGTAATGAATTACAAGCAAATGGACACTTATGATTATTATAGTGAAGGTAATTTAAGAATTCAATCTTCTATACCTACAAGGGAATAAGAAAACAAGGAAAATACACTAAAATAGTATGAAGTATCAATGTGGAGTCCACTCAAGGAAAAATTATATGAATAAGTAGAATTAAAAGAGACCTTGAAGGTCCAAGATCATAAATACATGATGAAAAAACAAGTGAAAAAGTTAACAAAAACAAGAAAAACCATCTGAGAAGGCAGCTATATTTTTATTGGACAATGAAGTTTCTTTTATACTCTTGTAGCTCCATTTTTCTCCTCTCAGGCCCTAACTAGGGAATCACATCATTTGAGATCTACCTAGCCAAACCCTATGAAATTTTGTGGACATGACTGTACATATGAATCCTAGAAGTGTGCCAAATATCAAAGTCTAGTTTCCACTTGTGAAGGATTTTCCAAGTGACATCATGCAAGAGTTACTTGATGAATCAAGGCTCAAATTTTATCAAGGAGCATCTTAGAGGCATTACAGAGGTAGTCACATCAGGTTCCAAGTGAGACCATCATTAGAACTACCTAATATCATAATTAGATGGGTTAGAAAGGTATAATCATCCTAATACAAACCCTGATGTTAATGACTATGCAAAGTAACGTATCTTGATATTTTGATATGTTCTAGTATCCAAGAAAAGGCATCAAGATCAATCATCAGGACTGCATGTTGTCTTAGAAAGATTTCATTTCCAAATCAGATTGTGTATTAAGAGGGTTACAAGTCAATAAGGGTTTCACTAGGATTGCATATCGAAGGGGAAAACTAGTGATCTAAACATCTTGTGTATGGTAGAATGAAAGATATAAGAAAATTTATGAATTCTAGAGATAGTGGTGAAAGGTTTTGGCATAATGGATTCATGAAAATCCTCATTAGACTATAGGGAGACCAAGAATGAGTAAGGTATATGAACAAACATTTGGGTTGTGAAGAGTTAGCATGAAAATTAGATGAAATATGTTTACAAGAATGGTGGAAGTAATCTGAAATAAGGTAAGGTGTTGGTCTTATGTTGAAGTCACAAGCATATTAGTTTCACTTAGTGAATACCATCCAAGAAGCATATTTATAATTAGAGTGGAGTGTGCATGAGGTGCTTGTATGATGTTGATGTAAAGAACCAAAAATAGTATTTAGATAGATCCTCATGTAGAGGACATGGAAGAAAAGAGTGGGAATGTAATCTCAAAAATGAGTATAGGTCTTCAAGCTTGCAGAACCTAGAGAGTAATAGTAAAAGTTGGGATATGATTGAGAGACATTTTGTTAACTAAGACAACATAGGGAAATTGGAGTTAGATCCTCTGAACTAATATGGATATATGATAATTTGGTAAAGTGAACTATGGTAGATGATGGGGAAATCATCAACATTTTCCCCTTTTCAATTATATAGAAACTTGGATATGGTGATACTAATTTCTCATATGCTCATAACACTCTTCATGGGTATGATATTCTCAGGGCTATTTCAATTAGCACCAGTTTTCTACCCATAACTCTTGGCCTAAAGACCATCCTGACCAAATTCTACATCATATACCATGAAAAAAACTACAACATGATTATAGGATGGTCATGGATCCATCAAATGAAAGCAATCTCTTTGACTCTATTTCTAGAAATTTGTTTTTTTCATCTAGGGAAGGTTTGTGTTACCAAAGGGTACCTAATCCATTTGATATAATCCAATCTAATTCTAAGATATTTCCAATTGTCCATGTTCTTCATGAATTACTAAAAAAATATCTATGAACACCTAGGTCCATATAAAAGGGGAAAACTACATCATAAAATCAATTGTTAAGCCTAAACCTTCGTTCTTAGATATTGATATTCCTCCTTCTAAGAAATACATGGAAGAGAATTCAAAAACATAGAAAGGAGATTCCTCATTAAATTATGCTTCTAAATCAGAAATCAAACTATATCCTTGAAGACTACTATGCAAATCATTAATTTCTTGGGAAAGGATTCACCTTTTGTGATTTCATTTGATCTATAAGGACCTTCCATGTACCATTTTCAATTAGTTGAGTATGAAAAGGATCAACCTACTCTAGCTATAGTGGTTGATGTTAATATGGTTGTAATAAGTGAAAGTCAACGTGCACCATCTAGCATATCTCATGAGCCTCATCATGAGAGAAATATATTGACCATATACTACAATGGAGCCAAGTGTGTCATAGGGACAAGGGATAGTATATTCTTAATCTCCCTTGGAAGAATATTTTTCCTTTTGGCTTTCTTCTTGACTTTATATGCACCAATAACATAATGGAGTATGTATCTTTATTGATCGGCCTTATTCTAGCACACACACTTATAATTTAGAGGCTAAAAATCCATTTTGAATCTCAACTTATCATAAAATAGGTTGTAGTAGTTTAACAAACCAAATACGAAAATTTTCAAGTATACAAAAATGTTGCTCATACATTAGTAAAGGATTTCAATTTCATATCTATTGAATCCATCCATAAGATTCAACACCATCTATCTAATTCCATTACTACTACTTTAGCATGATATTTTCCTTTCCACAAGATTCCTAAAGATGATTTTTTGTCTATTTAATGTATGGCCCTCTCCTCAAGAAGGAACTCCCACATGAAATAGGTGTATTAAAACTAGATGACCTTGGATTGTTAAACCTTGACATAGTGGAGAATGACGAAGCCATTCTAGAGTATCTGCATACTTATGAACACCTCCCTCACATCACAAGAAGGGGATTTCCATGAATTTACATCCTCCATCCATCCTAAGGAAAGAATATTTTGAATCATATTGTGAAATCTAAAAACTATGATTCATCCACCAAAGATCTTGATGTTTTTGAAACTGAAGAAGAGGTGTTAGATCTTCTGTTGATACAAACTGATTTTGAAGAAGGGAATATTTCCCTCATCAAAGATACCATTAATAAAGGAATAACCAAATATCTTGAAACTTAGATCTTCCCTCTGACCAAAAGAATTTAAATACCATAAATCCCTACTGATAGAGTTATCTAAAGTTTTCACCTTCTCATATTCTAACATGACTGGAATTCACATGGACATAGTTATCCATAACTTAGTCATGAAACCTGAATCCAAGCCAGTTAAAAACATTTACAACCAATGAGGCCCAAAAAAAACTAATGGTAAAGGAAGAGGTCATCAATCTCTTCAAATTAGGTTTTATTAGGAATGTAGATTACATGAATTGGTTGTCTTGTATTGTTCCATTTCTAAAATAGAATGGAAAAAATCAAATTTGTATTGAATTTTGCAATATAAATAAAGCATGTCCCAAATATGACTTCCCACTTCCATCTATCAAAGAAAACTTCAATGATACCATTGGATACAAACTAATTTAACTCATGGATGGTTTCTCAGGTTATAATCAGATATGTATTTCAGAAGAAAATCAAAATAAAACCTCATTTACTACCCCTTGGGGAACTTACTACTACATTGTCATGCCTTTTGGACTCAAAAATGCAAGGGTAAATTATCAGTGAAAAATTACACACATATTATGTGACCCTATTCATAAGATCATTGAGTTATATGTTGATGAAATCCTTGCTAAATATAGAAAGAGATAAGACCATGTAGGAGTTCTTAAGATCATTCTCATGCATCTCCTTGAATACAATGTAACTTTAAACCCTAAAAAATGTGTGTTTAGAGTAACAAGTGAGAAAATTTTAGGATTTATTATATCTCAATGGGTAATTTATGTTGATCCTTCCAAGATTTGAGATATCTTAGAGATGGTTCCTCTAACCATTGAGCCAGGGTTCCAATATTTTCATCAGAAGTTTGGAGGCATACAAATATTATTTCCATATCTCACCTAAATATGTAATCATAAATTTGTTGAAGAAACAAAATTCCATTAAATGTACTCAAGAATGTTAGGAAGACTTTGAGTATATCAAACACTTATTATTATCCCCTCCCACTCTTATTACTCAAATTGATAGACCACTTCTTCTTTATCTCTTCTTAACTAATGTTTCATTAGCTTGCATACTTGCTCAAGAAGATGACGACAACATATAAAGAGCCATTTATTTAACTAGTCACACTCTTCTTGATTATGAAACATGTTATTCCCATGCTAAAACAATTCATCAATGTAGTTTTCACTACTAAACGCTTGAGAAATTACATGATAAATCAATAAACTAAGGTAATTGTTAAATCTCATGGGCTTCCCACATTTCTAACACAACCAACCCTCTCCAATAAATTTAGTCATTTGATTATACTCCTTGGTGAGTTTTCTTTGACATATATTAATAATAAAATATTTAAGGTGAATATCATCACTTATTGTCTTGTAGAAAACCCCTTGGACTTACGAGATTAATGGACCTTGAATTCTCGGATGAGTTAATTTTCTATATAGAGAAATATGATGTCGTTTCAACTCCCTAGTATGTAGATATTGTCACTTATCTTATTAATCACACTTATCCCTAGGATTTCAACTCCAAAAAAAAGTGACGTCTCCATATTATTTCCAAAATTATGTAATTATAGATGCAATATTATATAGGAGAGCCTTTGATGACATGATCCTTTGTGGCATGAATGAAGAAGAATCTAAATTTTTTTATTCCAATGTCATGATGGTGTCCATAAAGATCACTTTGGAGGCCATGAAATGTATTGTACAATCTATAGGATGGGATATTTTTGGCCCGCTCTTGAGAGTGATGTTATAAAATATGTTTAAAAGTGTCTTAAATTCCAATAGTTTTTTTCATGTTATACATGTTCCCACACAATAACTTCGGCCTATAGTTATGACATGTCCCTTCTCTACTTGGGGTCTTGATTTTATAGATGGAAAAATATTTATCATAACCACAACAAAGTATTTAAAAAAATGGATAGAGGACATACCACTCACCACCTTCACTAGTTCATTCATAGGAATGTTTTCATAAACTGAATCATTTGCAAGTTTTGAGTCCCACAATTTATCATTTCTAACAACAAGAGCTACTTTGAAGAACCCATAGATGTGATAACTATGGAAAAAAAATTCAATTTCACACCATATTGCATCTCTCTAGTACCCTTAAGCCAATGGATAAGATGAGGCAACAAACTAAAAGTTAGAGTTTATTTTACTTTAGACAACTAAAAGAAACAAGAGGGATTGACATTTAAAGTTATATACTACATTATAGGATTATATAAATAACATAAAAAAATTTATGGGTTCCACACATTATTCATTTATTTTTAGGGATGAATTCATTCTTCCATTCAATGTCCATCTCCATATGTGAATCTCACTTCAAGGAATCTTAGATGAATATTAATACAGGGAAGCATGCTTGGCTACTTTACAAAGTCTAGATGGAATCCATATTAAGGTCATGAAACATCAAAAAGTCTAAACCACTCATATGGTTTGATGGTATAATAATAATAATATTTTAAAATTCCCTATTCAGGTTGGCAATCTTGTGCTTCATCAAAACAATCAAATAGATAAGAATATTAGTGAGTGATGCAAGTTCTAACCAAACTGGTTAGGACCTTTTCTAGTCACTAATGAATTCAATAATAGGACATTTCTCCTAAGTATTATTGAAGTCGAGGAGCTTTATGAGTCAGTTAACTCTCTTTACCTCAAGTAGTATTATGTTTAGTATCATGTCTTACATTTCCCTTTTTTGTTTAGATTGCATTATATTTTGTTTCACCTCATTATGTTTAAAACCTGACAAATATTTTTCAAAGAAAGATTTAGACTATTTTTATAGATGGTGATCCTCTTTCTCCATTTTTGTTAAAAAATTTCCTCTTTATTAATTTAGTACCATTTATGTTGATTCATCTCTACACTATAGCTTTGTTTTTGGTTGGATAGTATTGTGATTCCTTTGTTCCCTAACAAACCTTAGTTGAGCATAAGGACTTTGATTTATATAGGTTTCTAAAAGCTTGTTCACAACATATTTCCTTATTTATATCTCTTTGAGTATAAAAATTTGGCATGTATCACCCCTTGAAATATCTCTCACCTATCCAAGTATCTAGTGTTAAGCCCTTATATCTTACTAGTTATATGTGTTTGGGGCATGGGAAAGAGGTTTCATTTCACTCTTTTAAAAAATGGAAAATCAAAAATAAAATAAAACATACAAAAAATAAGTTTTATTATCTAACATACCATGTCACTTTCCCTTGTTGGCATTTGGTGGTAAGACCACATGTCTCTTAGGTTGTTTTAGGATATAATTTGGGTTAACACCCTTACTTACCCATATCTAGTCTTTGGTGATGAGCTTGTGCATCTTCCTAGTCACATGAGGTTAGGTATGAAGGGTCATATGAAAAAAGAGAAATTTATGTGCTAACAATTAGATCTCCCAAATCCAAAATAAAAGCTAATTGTTTGCAATAAAAAAGAGATAGATAATTCCCATTTCTCATTGTGTCATGATTAGATTTTGAAAGGTTTAAAAATAGACACCTATATATACTCATAAACCTCTTCTCCCCTAAGTTATTTTTGTTCCTAATCATGATTACTACTCAATCAGTTGCTTAAAGCTTATTTGTTATCCAATATTGTTTTCATCTTTCCTTTCTAGAAAATTCATATCTATAAATCAGCTTTGACCTTTTTCCAGTTAGTTTATTTGTTTTGTAAGGATTTACCATAGAATAGTATTTCTTTGTCTCACCTTAAAAATAACTATTTAATGTACATTTCATTTTTGATTCATGCATTACATCACCATACATATAGGTTTAAAATTTTTATAACATTAAACATTCATTTTACTACTCACTAATTTAAATACATTTATAAGAAACAAGAAGCCAAAACATGCATAACTATATGAGTTTCACATCATCATGTAAACAAAATTCTAGTATATATATATATATATATATATATATATATGTAGATCAAGTTTATACAATCATCATCACATCCACACTGAATGGGAAAGTGTGCACTCAAAAAAAAATACAAATGTATGGGGCATCTGAGTGCCTCTATGTGCAATATACACCATTAAATATAGTATAAATAAATTGAGTGATGTGACCCTCTAGCTGAGTGGGGAGAAGGAATCCTATTCCTTTACCTCTATAAACCTACCATATAGTGGAAGGGGCTCCTCAAGTGACTCTTATGGTGTGACCAATTTTCCTAGGGTGTTACTATCATTTATGTCCCAGTCCTCATAATGAAGGAATCTTCATGCCTACCTGAATGTATTCTCATCAACTCTTGTAAAGTGTGGATCTCAACCTCTAGTACTAATGTCCTGGCCCTCTTAGTAGCCAATATTTTCTCCCCATGGTAGCTCGTGGTAAAAACATAAATATGTCACAATGCTCCGAGGAATTATAGGATCCACATGTAACTTGTTGTTCATCTTCCGTAAGATCGAGGTAAATATGTTGACTAGAGCATCTTGATTAAGTTGTCACCACTAGCCAATAATCTCTACACAAACTTAAAACCAAAAAACTATAAACTTTCTAAAAAATGAGTAGCCACTAGATATAAAATTCATTAATACTCATATAAAATTAGTAGTCTAAATAAATGTAGGAGAGTGGATACAGAACAAATTAAAATAGGTTACCTAGATCTTACACCTACCACTCTAGGTCTGAGTTAGTAGTAGAAGGGTTGTAGCAATCCTCCTCCTCATCCTCCTCTCTAAGGGGTGTTAGTTGGATATTTTTTCACGTAAAAATATGAGGTTCAACCATAGTCTATGGGATTAAATCCCTCCTTAAAGATAGGTGAGGCTGCCTGTTTATTACTAATCTAAAACAAAGCAAAAATAATATGTACAATATTCACACTAATCAAACCATTGCGGTTGGGATAGAATACCAAAATCCACATCCGTAATAGGTGAATATATTTCTCTTTCGAAATGAAATGAATCAGAAAGGAAATTACTATTATGGAAGAAACATAATAGAAAGGAAATGAGAGGAACGTATTTTCTTTCAAGTAAATAGAGCACGAAATAATTATACGAGCTTTAGATAACAAATGTAATGTTTGAAATGATTATAAAGTTCATGATGCTAAACAAAGAATAGCTTAAGATTATGAACATAAGAAAAATATCTTAAGAAAGATACATCTCACAACACAAAGTTTGTGAAATAGCATCGGCTCCTATTCCTTAAATGATTAAAAGAAAACACAAAGTCTTTCTTCTTCACCATAGATCTCAATATTATAAAACTCTCAACCCTTTTGAATGCATAAACATCCCTTATTTATAATAAAAGGAGTTGAGAGAAAATAGGATAAATCCTAGAAAATAGTCTTTTTAATGAGAGTCCTATTTTGTTTGACTCTCACACAGGAGACCAAGTCAAAATTTGCTTCCTATATGACAAAACAAAAATGAAAAAGACATGTTGATTTTAGGATTGAAATGGCATGCAACATTGTGCCTATTCTATTTCATCATATTTGTCTTCCTCCAACAAATCCTGCTTGTCCCAAAATTCTTGGAACTTTCAGATTATACCCTGCATCTCATTTTCATCAGGCGTAGTGGAATGATCACTTAGAACTTCACATGTTTCCTGAGTATCGCTAGCATTGCCAGAAATATTTTTAAGTCTCTTGTTGAGTTTCCTCAAATTTTCCAAAGAATGTTCAATTTTCACAAACCTGTCAATGATTTCCAAGCTAAATCCATAAGTTGGTTCATGTTGAATTAATTCTTGGATCTATTTGTAAAGATCATCAATAGCAAGGATACCTAAACTTTCACTCAACACCTTAGTACAGATCTTGAGTAGCTCTTCTTCTATGTCATTCGTGCCATTAACCAATTGATCTCTTGATTCCTTCAATTTACTGCAAGCTTCATTGAGAATATTTATTCTGAATCTAATGGCTTTGGTTAGTTGAAAATGTTTGTCCCCATGTGGAATGATGCCTTCTTCAACCAAGATGCGGATGGAACCTATTTCAGCATTTAGAGAGCTTCAAAAGTTAACTCTAGGTTCCTGATCTCTACTGAAAATTCATCATTCATTTTCTCTCCATCCTTCTTTATATCCTCTAAGGATTTGTATACTTCTATGGTGTCCTCGATGACTTCTTTTCCTTACAAAAGTAGCCTTTGGATCCATTCATCGACCATTCTCCCCTTCTCATTAATCCTCTCGATCATGGGTACCGATGAGAAATCGAACTTGATAGGAGTAGAGGATGATGGTGTTGACTCAGGAGGCTTTGAGATCTTGAGTAGCACTTCTATTAGCTATTGTACTTTCTCTTTTAACTCATCTCTACTTTCCTTAGTTTCTTTTAGCTTCTAGCACAACACATTCATGGCATCTTGTGTGTGCTTTTGTGCTCCCTCCATTGTTACTTTCCCTAGACCCACCCTTTTGATTTGATAATTTGTGACCATTATCTCATCCTTAGTTTTAGCAGCCACGAGTGTAGTAATTTCTGTAAATTTATGCCCTGAGGAATCCACTGAAATCCTTGAAACTGTTTTGGGTTTCTTGGCCGACTTAGTAGGAGTGACCTTGAGAGAAATAAAATCAAAGGCTGGTAATGAGACTACCACCTGTCTCTTCCTCGGAGTCTGATCTACAAACCATTGAGGCGTATTGGAAGAAGTTGCTCCCATTGTAGGTGTTACGGTCACATCTTCAGGTGGAGGAAGGTTAGCTTGTGGAGTGGTGACCATTGCAAGTGTAGTGTTCATGGTAATGGATTCAGGGAATGAAGGTGCAGAAGGAGGAGGCATGTCCATGGTTAAAAGGGGTCTAGTGGGGAGAGGTGAGAGGCCAGAGAAGCTACTAGCCATGACTGAGGAACTTGGTGAAGAAATCTGAGGCAAAGAAGGCTAAATGGGAGGAGGTAAGGATTCTGAAATTAGAGATTGAGAGATAAGAGGAAGACTTAGCTCTGATGAACTGTCAACAAAAAGAGGAATGGAAGGTTGAACATCTTCTTCTCCTGAAGGAGTATTTCCTTGTTTTGGTTGTGGAGGTGAATCAGGAACCTCAACTATTTGTGGGAGAGTAGCCACTAGTGTAGTTACTTGATCTTCTCCCTTTCTAACAAACTTAACCTTTATTGGTCTCTTGGAAGGGTTCTTATCCTTTTACTTTTTCCCCTTAGAGGGTCCCACTTCCAAAGTATCTAGTTTTGAAAAACTCCCTTCCTTATAACTCATTCCCCAAGAAATGAGCCATGCCTTAGTACGTGAAAGAATTTGAGTAGCTCTTCCCGTGATAGAAGCTTTCTCAGCAATAAACCAATCAATGGTTGAAAATACATATTGGTATTTGTTCAACCCATCATACGAGGCATCAAGGACACTCTCATTGTCATTAGTGCCTTCTGGTATGTCAAATAAATCTAGCATTTGGATTTCTTCAATTGTCAACATACTATTGTCCTTTCTTCAGATGGCAACCTCATCCCGAAGATCAACCCAGATATCTTCTATGTTTGGAACATGTAGATATAAAGTCCCATATGATTTAAGGACTCCTCAGAAATCAAACCCATCTCTGTGCTTCATGTGCTTCTTCAACTTGTCTTGAAGCTTATGCACCACATTCTTAGCTTTAACCACTATTGAGCATGTGTACCTTTTGATGGAAATAGGGAAGGATATGACAACCTTGTGTTTACTCTATTGGAATTTTTGGAAATCCAACAATTGTCTTACCAACTCCATTAGCATCTGCTTATCACCTGGGAATCTAGGAAATCAGAAAGGATCTCCGAGGTACATGACCACCCGAAGGTATGTGAACTTCTTGAACTACAAAAATATACAACCCCATTTTGATTCTTCGGCTCATGCTTCATCAAAGACTCTTCTTTTTCTTAGATCAGGGTTCATCCTGCAGATATTTTCATAAAAGAAAGCATCGTTCACTCTTCTAAATTGATCCTTGGAACCCTTCATTTTCAGCTAAGGGAAGTACCGATATATGTGTTTTGTTACCCTATCTCCTTTTGCATTCAACCCTGAATAATTTCTCATGCTGGCTGCTACATAGGTGATATATGACGATATTTAGAATTTTCCAGTATTCAAGATTGTCTTCATCTGGGAATCAATCTCATCACTTATAAAACTACTCTAATTGATCCCTTGTTTGTTATTCTTCATAATGATCTTGAATTGATACATCCATCCTCGGAAGTCTCTCGACTTAGGGAGTCTAAATACTCGACTCAATAGGGTGATGATGTCACTGATTTCAAGGATGAAATCACTCCTAGGGACAAACTTGGGAAACCTAGAGACAGCTGACTTGGCCTTGATCAAGAACTTTTTATTCACATACTTGATGTAGTCTTCTTGATCTTTGTCCTAGGATTTTTGTGCTGACTTAATATCTACATCGACATATTCCTAAAAGTTGGGTGATCTTAAGAGGCCATCAAAGTAACCCCCGTCCAATTTCACTATGACTTCTCCTGCTTGATTTTTTACTGAGTGAGAATCTGAGTCATAATTGGAAGCACATGCCAAAATAAACTTGGGGCATTGAGTAGACATTGGGAATCCTATTGCAAGAGGGAGGCCACTGTTGGTTATTGACTTCATCCAAGGACTCTGATAAGAATCCTTGGTTTTGTTCCAAAAGTCTTCCATGTCAATGTTACCAAGCTCCATATCTTAGATGTCGTAATTACAATCTATGTAGGAGGGGGATTCCATTTTCTGGTACTTGTATTTCATCTTCCCTAACCTATCTGACTTATCCTTAGATGATCTAGGATCCGACATGAGAAGTCTTAAAGAAAGAATGCCTAGACAACTCCTATTTCAACAATTGAACTTGGAAGCTTGCTGAGCAACCCCACAGACCCGCCACACTATCTAGATTGTAGAACTTGCAAAGCACCTAATGAAACCTGACACAATATAATGTATGTTGAAAATAAGGTCTTGTCAAACACTTCACAAAACCCGATAGACTGCAGAGAGTTTCAAAACTTAGTATATGTCAGACACTTTGTATAACCCGATACACTGGAAGAAGTTGGAAGATGTTGATCACTTTGCAAGAACTGACACAAAGATGAGATCAGAGGATGTCAAACACTCAGAGAAACCCGATACACTGCAAAGTGTATGTTGGATGTTGATAGATGTATGACACTTGGAACAACCTGATAGAAGGGCGGAAGTTAGATATTGGTGAGCACTCGATGAATCCTGACAAACGGTGGAAGCAAGAAGATGTTGAACACCCTACATAACTTGAAAATAAAGGAATCAGGTTTTTAAGGTGTCAAGACATGTGAAATTCCCACCATTTGACCAATTAGGAATTTTATATATTTTCAATAATTAACAGGGTATATTCCATGGGATAAAATAAAGAAACAGCCTATGGGTGAATTCCAAACAAGAACTTTCATTGGAATATAACATAAAATGAAGAAAAAAATCTAAAACCCTAAACCTAGAGGAAAAATAGGAAAGGATGGAGAACATCAAAATAATATCTCAAATACAAATCCAAAAGACCTCAAATCGGCAAGAAAAGTAAAATAACTTCAGTAATCTTGAAAAATAATAAAAAATAGAGCACGAAATTGATCAAGAAACTCAATCGGGTTTGGAGGTCGTAGGAACAAGTACAAAAAATCCATGCAACAAAAGTAAAATAGGTAAAAATGACATGTAAAATTGGGCTATTTATAAAATCCTACACTTCACTTGACACGTGTGCCAATTACCTAACAACTCAGTGTTAATGACATGTCATCATGCTTGGAGTGCCTAAAAACCTAATACAAAGGATTAGCTATCAATTCAGGTTTTGGGTTTTGGGAAATAGGTTACATGAGGCATTAGATGTTTGGATGTTCCAAGGTCCCGAAAACCTGACACAAAGGAACATATCAGATTTCAGGTTTTAGAAGTCAAGCGACATGTAGCATGATTTTTTCCAATCATGTTCCAATGTTCGTGAGTTCTGAAAACCCGAAAGATAGACTTGTTTTGGGTTTTGGGAAATAATTTTCATGTAGCATGTAAAAAATATTTTTTCATGTTGTTGAAACCCAAAAACCCAAAAAATTCCTCAAAAGGGCATTTTAGGAGATTTTTCCAAAAAAAATCTATGGCTATTTTAATTTTAGCTGGAATCACCAAAATGAGATAACAACTGGCTCCAGTTGGGGACTTTCTTGGTGACATCAAAGGAAGATAACTCAGAATCTCTAGTTTTATCTATTGGGCTATAGAGTCTAAAGAAGAAAAACCAAAAAAAAAACAAGGAAAGAAATAAAGAAAGCAAACACACAACAAAAAATAAATTATGGTACAATGCAAGAGAGCATCTTGCGTTACTGGTGGAACATCTTCAAATTTTTTCCATTGAAAGGTAGAGGGAGAAAATCTCCATCAAGGTATGATAGATAGAAGCTATTTTCACCATTCATATGATGTATTTTAAAAGATCCTTTCCATAAAGAATCAAAAATTCCATGCATCCCTTTCTACTCCCTTCTCTTATCCCAGAGAAGTACTAGATCTCTAATTTGGAATTCATGTTGCTTTGATTTCTTATCAAATATCTTCTTTAATTTTCATTGATGATCTGCAATGCAATTGACCACCTTGCTTCATTCTTCTTCTAGCCTAGCTAGGTACATAACCCTCTTCTTGCTAGAATTTTGAAAAGTTTCATCTTTAATTTCTTTGGCCAACCGTAAGGTGGGAAACTCTATGGAGATAGGGATCTCAACATCAATTCCATACATCACTTGGAAGGGAGACATCCCAATAGCTCATTTCGGAGTAATCCAATCTGCCCATAATACACCATATAATGCTTTGTGCCATGTCCTCTAGTTCTCATCCACCAACTTTCTGATTATAGTAACCAGGTTCTTGTTGCTTGATTCAGCCTGACCATTGCCTTAGGGGTAATAGTCAGATGAATGAGCCAACATGATCTTGAATCCATAACAAAATTCTGTCAACTCATGTGATGAGAAATTGGAAGCGTTGTCAGCCACGATCTTGTGAGGCATGCCGAATCTGAAAATTATATTTTCCTTGAGGAAATTACAGACAGCTTCAAAGGTTACCTGCTTGATGGGTGTAACTTCCACCCACTTGGTGAAATATTCTGTGACCGTGAGCATGTAGTTGTGTCCCGCACTAGAGGTAAGATTTAATACTCCAATGAAATCAATTCCCCACTGGAAAAAAGGTTCTTCAATCACCACATGATTCAGGGGAAGAGATGATAACTTAGGATGACCAATAAAATGTTGACAAACTTCACATTTGGACACCCATTCTACTGAATCTCAAAAGAGTGTAGGCTAATAGTACTTGGCCCATAGGATCTTATAAGCTGTCATAAACGAGGAGAAATGTCCTCCGCATGCTAAACTATGAAAGGACTCTAGCAACCTCACCTACTGAGACTTATCAACACAGCGCAAGAATACACCATCAATACCTTTCTTGTATATTCCATTATCCCACAAAATGTATCTTGTAGATCTTAACTTAACTATCCTCTTCTCCTTTTGGCTTAAATGCGGGGGGTATTTTCCATAAGCCAAAAAGAAAGCAATATCTATGTACCATTCGTCAGTTGTGCTCACAAAAAGAACCATTGGCAATTCTGAAGAGTTATCCTTAGTTTTTTTGCATTCTGTCTCTACATTATTTTCTGTAATCAATTGGGACAGGCCCCTCCTTCATACCAACTTGGTAGGTCTGATGTCCAAGTCATACTCTTGGACTTTAGCTATCTAGTTACCTCGTTGACTACCCAACTCTTGTTGATTCAAGATGGATTTAACTGTAGTATCTGTAACGAGAACAAGGGTATGAGAACTTAGCACATAATACCTGAAATGTTTCACTACTCTCACCACCGCATAAGCATGCTTTTCAATTTGTGACATTTTCAATTTGTGTTCTTTCAATGGACATCTCATTAAAGTGATGGGATCTTTAATTCCTTCTTCATTTTCCTACATCAGGATGGCTGATACTGTATGAGCGGAAGCATAGCTATACATGATGAAATATTTCTTGAAGTATAGACATACTAGAATAGGGACATGTGCAATTTCCTTTTTGACTTCTTTGAAAGTAAGCTTCCCTTCAGTGCTCCATCAAAATGGAGTTTTCCCTTTCATCATCCCAAGGATATCCTTGGTTTTATCAACAAAAGTAGGTACAAATCTTCTTAGGAAATTAACCTTCCTAAACAAGGAGTGCACCCCAGTTTTGCTTGTGGGTAAGATAAGGCCTTGGATGGCCTTCACCCACTCTGGATCAATATTGGTTCCTTCTCTAGTTACAATGTGACCTAGAAATTTTCCTTCCATTACTCCAAACATATATTTTTTAGGATTTAAGGAAATCCCATGACACCTGCACCTCAAGAGTACCTCCTCTAGATGATCATAATGATCAATTTGATTCTTAGAGAAAATGGTCAAGTCATCCAAATATACGACTATAACTTTGCCCATTAGATCCTTGAAAGATAAGTCCATATCTCTCTAAAATGTGGCCCCGACGTTGATCAAACTGAAAGGCATCCGTCTATAAGAAAAGGTTCCCCATGGAGTGGTGAACACTATTTTATGTTGATCTTCAGCAGCTACCTCAACCTAATTATACCTCAAAAATCCATCAAGCATGGATAACATTTCTACTCCAGTGACAGTCTGTAATACCTGGTCCATGATGGGTAATGGATAATTGTCCTTTAATGAAGACTAGTTGAGAATCCGAAATTCAACACAAATCTGGATTTCACCGTTCTTCTTTCTCACAGGGACAATTTTCACAACCCAAGTGGAATGATGGATCGGAAAGATAATTCTTACATCTAACATTTTCTGAATTTCTGTAAGAATAGTCCCTGAGATCTTTCAGTTGTAATTTCTTTTCTTCTACCTGTAGGGTTTAACTTCAGGCTTTAAAGGAATGCTATGTTGTACATCCTTGGGCTTGAAAGACTTTAGATCCACATATGACCACACTAGGATGTCCATATATCTCTTCAAGAGTGAGGAGAATATTTCTTTTTCTTTTGGAGAACAACATTTATTGATGTTTACCATCTGTGGTTGATCAATAGAGCCTAGGTTAACTTGATCTACCTCTGATGAGGAAGCACCTTCAACTTTCCTTTTACCCTGAATGAACCAGTCATGCTTATCAAATAGACCTTCCAGAGAAACTAATCCTTTTGGAATCTTATTACCTTTAAGCTGTATGAATTCACCATTAATTTCTTGATATGAATTCGAGATGGAATCACGAAAAGCTGATTCTGATCCTTTAAAATAAAACTCACTGAAATTATCAGCTTTCTCCAGAAAAGACAATAGCTGTTGGTCATCATTAAACACCTTCCAATGAGCTGAGTTATCTGGAAAACTTGGAAGATACACAATCTCAATGGTATATGTGTCTTGTTTGAACTGTGGGTGAGGAAGAAGAAGAGATGCGGAAATAACTAAGGAATTAGCTTTATCATTGTAATCTTTTAAGACTGATTTAATGGAAAAAGCGTCGAAGTATTCTATGTTGTCCCAAACCTTGTTTTTGCAATGTTTTAGACGATCATTTTTTACCTGATAAATTCCCTTTACCTAATTCAAAATCAACTCGGCATCTCCCTATACTTTGATATTTCAGATTCCTTTTTATCTTGCCATTTATAATCAAAACAACAAATCTTCATATTCAGCTATGTTATTAGTATTATCAAACTGCTACTTCAAAGCAAAGGGAAAGATCTTGAAATTTGGAGATATAAGAACTAAGCTGGCACCTGAACTAGTAGTTGAACACCTCCCGTCAAACTCAACGGTCCAAACATCATTAGGATCTTATTCTTTCACTTCTACAAAGGGCACCTCAGATGTCAAAAAATAATTACCCAAGCCTGCATTTTCAAAGAGAATTTGAGCCTTAGGGTCATCTAATTTAGTAACCAAGTACTTTTCTTGTACTTCGGGGTGAAGAACATGAGGAACTCCATTTACTGGAATTTTAGCCTTGGTCTAGTCCATATTGATCTCTCCCTCGACATCTTTACCAAAACCTCTTTCTAAGAGAATACCATAAGTAGCTGGGATATCAATAACCAGAATGGTCATTGTTACTCTCTTCTCCAGGAAGGTGACAAATGCAAATTGTGCATCTTTGATTTGACCAATCAAGGTAACTTTCTTGGTTTCCATGGAGTAACACCATCCATATGATTTAGTCAAATTAAGTCTAAGGGCATGAGATACTTTTGTGGGCATCATGTTATCAGAAGCTCCTGAGTTAATTATGAAATTGCTGAGTTTGAACCCGTTTATGAGTAAGGACAAATAAAATGGTTTGATCTTTCATAAAAAAGAAACAGAGGTCATATTGTTCTGAGGCGAAGGTTGAGTAGGACTTGACAAAATGCCTTTTGAAGATGAAGGGACAACAACCTTGCTTCAAATGAATTTGGCAAGATTTTAAAATTGCTCAGGTTTTGACTAAAGATATTCTACTTCTAACATTTGGATCTTAGTTCTTTTTGCATGGTCAATAATGTCAAAATCAGTATATGAAGAAATGATGGTAGGCTCAGTTCTAGTTATATTGGTTTGAGCTAAGGTACTGGTCTTGGGAGTAGGAGAAGGAGAATAAGAAGAAGTTGTTACCTTTTTAGTTGTTTCCTTTTCAATTTGTGATGAGATAGGAGAGCCTCTCTTGGCCATGACCACGAAAGCTTCTTTATTCTTCTCCTTAGAGCCTTCAACTAGTTTTCTAGGATTCTTAGATTGGGATCGAGTGAAGACCACAAATGACTGACCATCATGTTTGCATCCATCTTCTTTGTATTCTAAATACCCAATGCTGGAGTCACCAACTGAATCATCATAGGACTCATCAACATATCCCAAAGCTTCAAAAGCTTCATAATAATCTTGTTCTTCTGGTTCTTCATCTTCTTCGACTATCTCTACTATAGCATTAATAGGAGGATCTTCAATAGCCAACCTTGGTTGAGAAATAGTCAACCATGGTCTATCTCTTGTGGGAGCACCATTGGTATTATTGAAATTCCGTCTAGTAATATCCCGATACGGAACAATGCTCACCTGTTGAGACATTTTCTTTTTCAAAGCGATCAAGTCATTAGCCATCTTATAAATCATTAGATCAGTAGTATTCTAAGAAGAACTCTGATTTTTATTCTTGGATGATTCTTTTCTGATCTTTCCAGCCAAAATAAGATCGTCTTCTATTTTGGTGGTTGTAGCTTGAGCGATGGCCAAAGCAGGGATAACAGATCTTCTCAACAAGATTCTCACATCACGAGGTTGAGCATTGATGAAGAAACACTTCTGATTTTCAAGAGTAGGAACAGCGAGGTCTAGAATCTTGTGGATCAACTTGTTAAATTTGGCTATGAAGTCTGACATGGGTTCATAAGACTCCTTCATGTGTGTAAGCTGTGCTAATAAGATGTGAAAATCTTTAGCCGGTTTGAACCTTGCTTCAAATATAGATCTCATGGTAGCCCAGTTGGTAATGCATGCATTTGGGAGATGGTAAAACCATTCCACTACTATGCCATGCAATGTTTTGACGAAGAGGCGAACAGAGACATCTTCATGACCAACCCCAAGAACACCGCATGTAACAAAGAATGAGGCAATTTGTTCATCAGGATGTTGTTTTCCATCACCATTGAACTTAGGAATATTCTTTCGTGATCCATGAGGTAGGTCATGCAATGGTGGAGTAAGGGAAAGAGGACCAATAACTGCACCCTAAGGCATAGGTTGTGCTACCATTCTTCTAAATGAAGTGCATATATGAATATGAATATCTGACAAGAATAATGCATGAAAAGTTGTAGAAAATTCTTGTTCTTGAGAAATTTGAGTCCTTCGGATGGGTGAAGAACTTCTTTCCTGGCTAGATGCAACATTGTTGGGTGAAAGATTGAAATTATGCCGTTAAAGTAGATCAAAGAATGGATTAATTTCACCCCTGGTTCGGCTTAACCGAGAGAAGATATTCCTAGTGAGCTTGAACTGGAAAATGGATCTTCTTGAAAATAAGGAAAATATGGAGTTTCCAGACACTAAAAGAATAAGCTTAGTCTTATCATTTTGTATTCCCTAGTGGAGTTGCCAAAAGCTGTTGGTTGGATATTTTGTCATTCCAAAAATATGAGGTTCAACCACATTACATGGGATTAAATCCCTCCTCAAAGACGGGTGAGGCTGCCTGTTTATTACTAATCTAAAACACACAAAAAATAATATGTACAATATTCACACTAATCTAACCATTCAGGTTGGGATAGAATCTCAAAATCCACATACATAATAGGTGAAGATATTTATCTTTTGAAATGAACTGAATCTGAAAGGAAATTACTATTATGGAAGAAACATAATGGAAAGGAAATGAGAGGAATATTTTTTCTTTCGAGTAAACACAAAGCACTAAATAATTATACGAGCTTTAGATAACAAATGTAATGTTTGAAATGATTACAAAAATCAAGATGCTAAACAAAGAATAGCTTAAGATTACAAACATAAAAACAATATCTTAAGAAAGATACATCTCACAACACAAAGTTTGTGAAATAGCATCAGCTCCTATTCCTTAAATGATTAAAAGAAAACACAAAGTCTTTCTTCTTCACAATAGATCTCAATATTCCAAAACTCTCAACCATTTTGAATGCATAAGCATCCCTTATTTATAATAAAAGGAATTGAGAGAAAATAGGATAAATCCTAGAAAATAGTCTTTTTAATGAGAGTCCTATTTTGCTTGACTCTCACACAGGAGACCAAGTCAAAATTTGCTTCCTATATGACGAAACAAAAATGAAAAAGACATGTCAATTTCAGGGTTGAAATGACATACAACATTGTGCCTATTCTATTTCATCATCTTTGTCTTCCTCTAACAAATCCTGCTTGTCCCAAAATTCTTGGAACTTTCGGATTATACCCTACATCTCATTTTCATCAGGTGCAGTGGAATGATCACTCAGAACTTCACATATTTCCTAAGTATTGCTAGCATTTCCAGGAATCTTTTTCAGTCTCTTGTTGAGTTTCCTCAGGGTTTCCAAAGAATGTTCAATTTTCAAAAACCATCAATGATTTCCAGGCTGAATCCATAAGTTGGTTCATGTTGAATTGATTCTTGGATCTATTTGTAAAGATAATTAATAGGAAGGATACCTGAAATTTCATTCAACACCCTAGCACAAATCTTGACTAGCTCTTCTTCTATGTCATTTGTGCCATCAACCAATTGATCTCTTGATTCCCTTAATTTTCTGCAAGCTTCATTGAGAATATTTATGCTAAATCTAATGGCTTTGGTTAGTTGAAAATGTTTTTCCCCATGTGGAATGATTCCTTCTTCAACAAAGATGCAGGATGGAACATGTTTCAGCATTTGGAGAGCTTCAAAAGTTAACTCTAGGTTCCCGATATCTACTAAAAATTCATCATCCATTTTCTCTCCATCCTTCTTTATATCCTCTAAGGATTTGTAGACTTCCATGGTGTCCTTGATGACTTATTTTCCTTGCATGAGAAGCCTTTGGATCCATTCATCAAACGTTCTCCCCATCTCATTAATTCTCTCAATCATGGGTACCGATGAGAAATCAAACCTAATAGGAGTAGGGGATGATGGTGTTGACTCAAGAGGCTTCGAGAGCTTGAGTAGCACTTCTATCAGCTATTGTCCTTTCTCTTTTAACTCATCTCTATTTACCTTAGTTTCCATTAGCATCTGGCACAACCTGTTCATGACATATTGTGCATCCTGCTGTGCTCCCTCCATTATTACTTTCCCTAGAGCCACCCTTGTGATTTGATAATCTATGACCATTAACTCATCCTTAGTTTTATTAGTCATGGGAGTAGCAATTTTTGTAAATTTATGCTCTGAGGCATCCACTGAAATCCTTAAAAATATTTTGGGTTTCTTGGCTGACTTGGTAGGAGTGACCTTGAGGGAACTGAAATCAAAGGCTAGTAATGTGACTACCACCTTCCTCTTCCTCAGAGTCTGGTCTACTAACCATTGAGGCGTATTGGAAGAATTTGCTCCCATTTTAGGTGTTACGATCACATCTTCATGTGGAGGAAGGTTAGTTTGTGGAGTGGTGACCACTACAAGTGTAGCGTCTGTGGTAATGGATTCAAGGAATGAAGGTACAAAATTAGGAGGCATGTCAATAGTTAATTGGGGTCCAGTGGGGAGAGGTGACAGGCCAGAGAAGATACTAGCCATGGCTCAAGAAATTGGTGAAGAAATCTGAGGCAAGGAAGGTTGAATGGGAGGAGATAAAGATTCTGAAATTAGAGCTTAAGAGATAAAAGGAAGACTTACCTCTGATGGACTTTCAACCAAAAGAGGAAAGGAAGGTTGAACAATTTCTTTTCCTGAAGGAGGATTTTCTTGTTCTGGTTGTGGAGGTGAATCAGGAAGCTCAACTATTTATGGGAGAGTAGCCACTGGTGTAGTTACTTGATCTTCTCCCTTTCTGACAAACTTAACCTTTATTGGTCTCTTGGAAGGGTTCTTATCCTTTTCCTATTTCCCCTTGGAGGGTCCCACTTCCAAAGTATCTAGTTTTGAAAAAATCCCTTCCTTATAACTCATTCCCCGAGAAATGAGCCATTCCTTAGTACGAGCAAGAATTTAAGTATCTCTTCCCATGATAGAAGCTTTCTCAGTAATGGACCAATCAATGGATGGGAATACATATTGGTCTTTGTTCAACCCATCATACGAGGCATCAAGGACACTCTCATTATCCTTAGTGCCTTCTGGCATGTCACATAAATCCAACATCTAGATTTCTTCAATTGTCAACCTACTATTGTCCTTTGTTCAGATGGCAACCTCATCACGAAGATCAACCCAAATATCTTCAATGTTGGGAACATGTAGATATAAAGTCCCATACAATTTAAGAATTTCTCGGAAATCAAATCCATCTCTATGCTTCATGTGCTTCTTCAACTTTTCCTGAAGCTCATGCACCACATTCTTAGATTTAACCACTGTCAAGCATGTGTACCTTCCGATGGAAATAGGGAATGATATGACAACCTTGTGTTTACTTTGCTAGAATTTGTGGAAATCCAAAAATTGTCTTACCAACTCCATTAGGATCATCTTATCACCTGGGAATCTGAGAAATCGGAAAGGATCACTCGAGTACATGACCACCCAAAGGTATGTTAACTTCTTGAACTGCAAGAAGATACAACCCCATTTTGATACTTTGGCCCATGCTTTATTAGAGACTCTTCTTTTTCTCAGATCAGGGTTCATCCTGTAGATATTTTCATAAAATAAAGCATCATTCACTCTTCTAAATTGATCCTCGAAACCCTTCATTGACAGCTGAGGGAAGTAATGATATATGTGTTTTGATACCCTATCTCCTTTTGCATCCAATCCTGGATAATTTCTCATGCCGGCTGCTGCATAGGTGACATATGATAACATATAGAATTTTCCAGTAGTCAAGACTGTCTTCATCTAGGAATCAATCTCATCACTTTTAAGACTACTCCAATCAATCCCTTATTTGGTCTTCTTCATAATGATCATGAATTAATACATCCATCCTTTGAAGTCTCTCGACTCAGGGAATCCAAATACTCAACTCAGTAGGGTGATGATGTCACTGATTTCAAGGATGAAATCACTCTTGGGGACAAACTTGGGAAACATAGAGACAACTGGCTTAGCCTTGATCAAGAACTTTTTATTCACATGCCTGATGCAGTCTTCTTGATATTTGTTCCAGGATTTCTATACTGACTTAAGATCTAAATTGACATATTCCTTAAATTTGGGTAATCTTAAGAGGTCATCAAAGTAACCCCTATCCAATTTCACTATGACTTCTCCTGCTTGATTTTTCACTAAGTGAGAATCTGAGTCATAATTGGAAGCACATGCCTAAATAAACTTGGGGCATGGAGTAGACATTGGGAATCCTATTGTAAGAGGGAGGCCACTGTTGGTTATTGACTTCATCCAGGGACTCTAAGAAGAATCCTTGATTCCATTCCAAAAGACTTCCATGTTAATGTTACCGAGCTCCGTATCTTGGATGTTGTAATTACAATCTATGTAGGAGGGGGATTCCATTTTCTGGTAGTTTTATTTCACCTTCCCTAACCTGTCTGACTTATCCTCAGATGATCTAGGATCCAACATGAGAAGTCCTGAAGAAAGAATGCCTAGACAACTCTTGTTTGAACAATCAGACTTGGAAGCTTGCTGAGAAACCCCATAGACCCGCCACACTATCTAGATTTTAGAACTTGTAAAGCACTTGATGAAACCCAACACACTAGAATGTATGTTGAAAATAAGGTCTTGTCAAACACTTCAAAAAACCCAACAGACTGCAGAGAGTGTTAGAAATTAGTATATGTCAGACACTTTGTATAACCCAATACACTGACAGAAGTCGGAAGAAGTTGAACACTTTGCAAGACCCGACACAAAGAGGAGATCAGAGGATTTCAAACACTCAGAGAAACCCGATACACTACAAAGTGTATGTCAAAGGTTGATAGATTTATGACACTTGGAACAACCTAATAGAAGGGTGGAAGTTGGAGTTTGTTGAGCACTCTGTGAAGCCCGACAAATGACGTAAGTAAGAAGATGTTGAACACCCTGCAAAACCCAAAAACAAAGGAATAGGGTTTTTGAGGTGTCAGGACATGAAAAATTCCCACCATTTGACCAGTTAGGAATTTTAGGATTTTTCAATAATTAACAGGGTATATTCCATGGGATAAAATAAAAAAATACCCTAGGGTTGAATTCCAAACAAGAACTTTCATTAGAATACAACATAAAATGAAGAAAACAATCTAAAACCCTAAACCTAGAGGAAAAATAGGAAAGGACAGAGAACATCAAAAGAATATCTCAAATACAAATCCAAAATACCTCAAATCTGAAATAAAAGTAAAATACCTTCAGTAATCTCGAAAAATAATAAAAAACGGAGCACGAAATCGATCAAGAAGCTCAATCGGGTTTGTAGGTCATAGGCACAAGTATAAAAATCCACGTAGCAAAAGTACAATAGGTAAAAATGACATGTAAAATTGGGCTATTTATAAAACCCTAGCATTTATTACACTTCACCTAACACGTGTGCCAATTACCCAACAACTTGGTGTTAATGACATGTCATCATGCTTGGAGTGCCCAAAAACCTGATACAAAGGATTAGCTATCAATTCAGGTTTTAGGTTTCGGGAAACAGGCAACATGAGGCATGATATTTTTGGATGTTCCAAGGTCCTAAAAACCTGACACAAAGGAACATATCAGGTTTCGGGTTTCAGAAGTCAAGCAACATGTAGCATGCTTTTTGCCAATCATGTTCCAATGTTTGTGAGTTTCAAAAACTTGACAGACTGACTTTTTTTAGGTTTTGGGAAACAATTTGCATGTAGCATGTAAAAAATATGTTTTCATGTTATTGAAACCCGAAAACCCGAAAATCTCCTCAAAAGGGCATTTTAGGAGATTTTCCCAAAAATTTTCTATGGTTATCTTAATTTTAGCTGGAATCACCAAAATGAGATAACAAGGGATAACTATCTTCATCCTTGTCTTTCCCTAGGCTGACCTCTTCTTTTCCATCTTCACCCTCTCCCTAACTATTGAGATGGATCACATGTATGGGCATTGGCCCCTAGCCACGCCCTGTCAATGTTGGTTTCTACCCTTATGGTTGTGGTTGTTTTGGTTTTGGTGGTGGTCCACCTCTCCCTCCTCTTTGTTTCCTATGGGCTATCATAGTTCCACCTACACTTGTGATAATGGGGAATCCTAGTGTCATATGAGTCCAATCTAACCTCCCCAATCATGTCTCTTGCTACTCCCTTGTACCTTAATAAATCATTGGTATGTGTGAGAGTGCAACTAATAATAGATACCAAAACTAGTAAGGAACCTTAGTAATGGGATGTAACTCTACATACCCCAATATTTCCTTGATGTGCCTCATAAGGGAATAGAACATCAATGAAATACCTTCTCCACATAAGGAGTGTAACATTTCCAAGTATGGATAAGCAATCATGTTGGTGTCAACAATTGTTTTTTTCTAAGAGTGTCTCTGAAAGGGGCCATATTGCCCCAATGACATACTATAATCTCCATAAATGGTCCCATTGGTACTTTCCTAGCATATAGTTTGAGCCTCTCATATACCCAACTCATATCTAGTGTAGTGAAGTCCAAACCCTAGCCACCCAATCTTGTCACCCTATAAAGATCCTTGTAAGTGCATGATATTATATCCTACATCCAGCATAATCAACACCCATGCTCCTCAATATATTTGATGATAGGAGCCCATATGTATAATGGATTGTTTGTGCCCTTATCCCTAACCACTCAAGAGAACAAGATGAAAATAATAACCTTGTAGAATTTTGAAATGTAAGAATTTTGAACCATCACCCTTATTTGGTTCCACCTATTGGTGCTTAAGCATCCCCAAAATAGGTGTCCCAATGTAAATTCTAGGTTGGCCTTGTGCTAGCTTTCATCCCCACCTTTCTCCCTGTGACTATAAGACATGTAATCCTATAGAAATCCTCTAGAATGATAGTCTAGTCTATTTCTATTAGTGGAAACATGAATGTTTCTAGTATGGATCCCAATAAGTGAGAATTTCACACAATATCTTACTCATGTGAGAAACTAGTGGAGTCACGTCCAATCTTAGAAGCCCTAAATTGGTCCAAAAAACATTCTTGTGGAGTCATCTAGCCTATGATAGATTGTATCCAGTTAAGATCTCTTGATCTACTCCATCTGACATATTGACTTTGTAAAAATATAAAAAATAAAATAAAATAAGAGTTATAACTTAGCCAAAATGAAAAAATAAACTTCTAAACAAAAAAATAACATCTTAACAAGATCTTATAAAATCACTTCTTCTTTTAAGTTTCATTTTTACATTCACTACTGACAGTTATGAAACCACTTATAAACATTTAATTACTTTGGTGGTTCCATTTTCACTGCCACTCTTGAATGTTTGTCACTAATGAATATGCAACTTCCTATGGGTAGTTACATACCCACATGTCTATGTATACTGAAAGTTTTACCTACCATGAACCCAAAAAATGAAAAGCTCATAAACTACGCAAAACCCCCCAAAAATATAATATTTGTACATATTACTAATTTACCCTTCCTACCTGATGTTACTGCACTAATTTTGTAACAAATAACACCCTCAAACGGCATATCAGATCAAAATTACATCCCAAAAAAAACCAAAAAATTTAGTAACTCACTTGTCTGTCTACTCTTGCTAGTGCCACTACCATTGTGATCTCGTTGTTCTCTCATATCATGTCTCTGTTCATCAAAAGGTCTCTAAATCTCTAGATTCCAAAATCACAAATTCTTACTTGTATAAATTGTCGAGTTTTGGATATATAGGGGTTAGTTTTGGCTCAAAATTTTGAAATTTTTCTAACTTTGGTAATTTCCCTTATTTTTAATTTCATGTCTATTTTAAATAGTCCCAAATTTGGGAGGCCATGTTATTTTGTAATTCATTATTGTGTATTAATGATTTCAAACTTTTTGTAGGTAACACATGCACATGTGAAAAAATAGTATCTCCAAACCCTGCTTAAAAGGAAAGTCCTCTTATTTGGTTTCAATTATATAGTTATGAATACTTTGTGTTTAATACACCAAACTTGATTCCCTTTTCACCTTGTTTTGCAAGATGGATGTGGGAGACAATTGGGTTCACTTCACTATAAGGTAATATGGTTAAATAAGGTAAGTTTTTTCTATTTTGTGATTTGGTTCTTACTTCTCAGGTGTCATACCCTATTTAGTTCATGGGGGGATTTCTCTCCTAAGGCGGAAATTTTTACACACCCCATTTTTCATAGTGTTAGAGTTAAAGTTCCTCGTGATGATGATAAATATCTCCAAATACATGATGAGATATTTTTAAAAGCTTAGAACAATTCCCTAAATCTCTCTTATATCTTCAGCTCCTATTAATTCTCTTTTCATTTGTTCCACGCCATTTTGAACCTTTCTCTTTCCTATATATTCCTTCTTTTCACTTCATTTCCATTCAATACACCTACCATCTAACACTTGATTTTACGCCCTACATGATTAAATCCAAGCCTTATATTGATTTTTGTTCTTGAGTTATGACTTAAAAATACTTAGAGGTTGGATATTATGGAAATTTGTAAGCTCATTTGCTGCCCCCTAAGATTTTGAGATTTTTTTCAGAGAGCATTATTATTGTGTCATTTCTTTTAGTACAAATTACCATGAGTATAGTGATATTTCATTGCTACTAAATAGAGAACATAAGGACCACCAAACCAGATTTCTACCTCCACTTGAGATAACCTCATATTAGTTGCTTATTATTCCTCCTAATTGCACCAAGCTCCCTTCTTTCCCACTGAACACATAAAACACAATTTGGTTCTAAAGAGCTCAATTGGAGTAGTTTGTTGAAGGCATACATATAAAAATCAAAATTACTTCATAAAAATTATAGGAGAGAGGTTAGGTTTGAATAAATTTTTCTACTTTTGTAGTTACATTAGATTTAATTTCCTTACTTCATTAGTAATTAGAAAAGTAATAAAAAAAAATTAGAGTGGTTTACGTTATGTAATTCCATTGTCAATTATATTACTCTAGGAGCCTCCCATCTCTGTGATCAAGCTCTAGGTGTTAGAATATGTAATATATTTTTTTTTATATCTAAGTAAATCTAGTATTAGAAAACACAATAAAATCCAAAAAATAGAGCATAGTTTCGGTTATTTAAATTTTTAGGATTGAATCTAATTTTTAGATTAGAAAAAATTAAATTACAAAGTAATTTGGGCCCAATCTAGGTTTTAGATCTTAGTTTGCATAGTTTTCATCTTTCCAAATCAGTTTTATAGTTAAATTTTTTTAACTAAATAACTTAGGATTGTTACATCTAAATACATTAATTATCTTAGAAGCATTGGCACTTTCATTTCCTTGCATTTTAGAAGTGTTTATTTCAATAGAAACATTTTAACTTGTTACTCTTCTTTATTTATTTTACGTGTTCATTATAATTAAAAAACCTTTTTAAATACTTAAAAAAAACATTGTTCCCACAAGTTTTTATTGAAACACATGAAGTGAATTGGTAAATTGGTCAATAAAACACATGTGAGATAGTCTAATTTTTTATTTCTAAAACCCCATTTCTAGTGAAAAGTTGATTTATTATTACCACATGTAAACGTGCCTAAAAAATACTTAGTAAAATATTAATCAAACAAGCATGAAAAATGATTTTTAAAAATATTTTGAGCATACTTACAAGAGTTTTTTGAACCCAAAAAACTTGAGAACACTCATAACCAAACTTGAAAATAATTATGATACATAAACACGTCACTTCAAGAACAAGAATCATTAGAATTCAAATGAGGAATCTCTCTGATACATATAAAAGTAATTAATACTTCAAATCAAATGTATTTACAAGACATCCCTAAGACTCCAATTCTATTTTTAGATCACCTCAAGAAATCCTATCATCGTAGGCTCATTTTTACTTTACTACTGACCATATCAAGCACCGCATAACAAGTTTATATAATTAACCATGGATAAATTTTGATAGCTAGATATTCCTATGAATATTTGGAAACTTTCTATATTCCCACTTCACTTGAATCCCAAAAACATCAAGACATCATATTTTTTTAACTTAGATGAGAAGTATTTCATTCTTCAGCATCCCCTGCATAAATCATTCCACAATTATTCATTGTTGAAGGTGAATCCCTACAAGACAACAATCAGATATGATACCTCATTAGACATCTACAACTGTTATAGATTTGATTTTTCCTTAGCTCATCTATTGTCCATTACCTTCTTCTATATGACCTTTCCTAATCAGGTTCAACTCACCTCTAGTGATAGTTTTACCTGATTATAACAACCCAACATCCCTTCATTCACTAACAAATAAATATACTTAGGGATTTTTGTTTCCTTTATCCTTTATTATACCATATATTGTGATCAATTCCATGTGAGCACAACCATCCTTGATGAGAAATTTTTGGTTTCCCGAGAGTATAGGTAGAATTTCTCTTTTGGATTTTGTTGTGTTCCTATCATATCCACATCACCCAAAATTCTATCCTAGGATCATCCCATCATCCTTTACACCAACTACCTTATCACATAATCACAAGGATTCAAATATACATAAAAGGCCCCTATTATTTTTGGTGTGTTTAGTGTCCTAGTACTATGGTTATGTAGTTTAATGAAACAATGCAAACACATTCATGATTAAATCTTACCAAAATAAGGAAAAATACAAGAAATAATAACATATGTAAGCATCTCATACCAATTATGAGTGTCACGATCACAAATACTCCAAATCGGTTTTGTTCACTTAGCGATATTCTAAACTAGGTATAACACTCTAGCAATAACAACTCCATAGTTGTCGCATACTAGCTACAAAAACCATGATTATAAAAATACTAAACCCAATTTAATAAGTTCATGCTCTTACAATTCCATAATTCATGTCATGTCCAAATGATTCATAATTTTCAAAATCCAAAACATCATTTCATTCATATTGTAAGGTCACTATACTTTCTCCACACAATATCCTAAAAACATGCCATAGACATGGTCATATCAAAAAGAAGGATATAATTTTCTCAAAGATTATAATCAAGATAAAAGGAATTACTTTTCCATAGTTATTGAGTCTTCCAAATCATTATTAGAATACACTTTTCATCCTTGTGTGATAGGTTCTAATCTTGGAACCCATGGGTTATACATTCCCAAGAAAACATATCTATGTCATATGGATTTTACATTCTAAAAATATCCATTTACCATATAGTCATAAATTAATATATATTGATTCCTTTTTCAATAAAGTCAATAAATTTATTTCCAATGTCATCAATTAACTCAAAGTACACTTTTTTAATTACAAACCAAGATTCAATCATGGGACCTATGGGTTATAGATTCCCATATAATCAAGGCATAAATATTCTCTTGCCTAATTTTTAGTTTCCACAAAAACATAATTAAATTATGGTGAGAATTCCAATTACTTATATATACATCATATTCATATACCTCAATCAATAGGTTTCCAATCTCCCCAATGAGGTAAAATTCCAAATACTCAATTTATTTAGTTATCTCAAAAGATTTACATAATTTCATATTCACAATACTCAACTTGTGAATTCTTAATACTAAATTATCCTTCATCAATTTAAAACCATTTCCATTAGGCTAAACCAATTCTATATAATGTTCATATTAATCATGTCCACTTAACCAATTCATATTAATTAACAACTAAGTTTCCTTTCCCATGCATGTTCTAAGTAGATAACATGTCTTCTATAACAATCTAAGGTTACAAGTATTGACTCCATACATAATCATCATGACTAAGAGTAAACCATTATAATGTCATTTGTAATGTTACAAAAGGTAAAAACTATGTGGTTTATCATTCCTCATGACACTTTCAATATTTTTTGTCTCCATTTATCATACTCTTTTAAGCAATAATATTTCTATTCATTTTCCTAACCCAAGTTTAAATCTTGCATCATAGATCATTCACCCTAATAATCCCAATTCATTATAACACCTTTAAATAGTTAATACTAACATTAAATTTTCCATAATTTGTTCACTCTTAAATATGTGTAATACCCTTGTTGGGTTCTTAACATATTTCATAATAAATTCATGGTTTTTGTTCCTTCCACTAAGATTTACCATAATCTCAAAGTAGACAATAAAATGTCCCGATGTTATGAGATAACCAAATTTATTTCTGATCAAAATATTTATGATTATATTTGTTTAACTCCTATTATGATTTTGTGTTATCTTAACATTGTTTCACTTTTATATTACAACATGTTATGGTAAAAACTTTATGATTCACTTATTTTTTATTTCCCCTTTTCTCATGATATGTTCCTATCACCAAGCCCCCTTATTTTTATTACAAAGTAATATTTAAATCACAACTTATCATTTAATTTCTCATTAATAATGGTCACAATTATAATATATCCTAGATGGTTACCATTTTTACTATGGTCACATAGGTCACAACTATTACAAAGGTCACTGAATAATAATCTTAAAAGGGCTCTAATTAGTACTTTGGTTTAGTTATCAAACATCTACCCTTATTTTACACTAATGTCCTATAAGAAAATAATATTTTATTTTCCTATGTTCACACGATCAATGATCTTCACAATACTTTCTTCGTTTATGTTTCCTTATAAAATACTTTTTTTACTTTGCATTCCTATTGTATACTACTTCAGTTTTGTGGAAATCCCTTTACTAGTTCATGGTTTCACTAAATATGTTCTATTGTTATTTTCTATTTTTTTAGAAAGGGTTAAACATGTATCTCTTTTATTTCACTATGAAATCCTGCCAATAAGGTTCTTAAAAACTTAAACATTTGGTGGTATCAAACCAAATCAAATATTCTTTTACCTTGACCATTTGGCCTACTGTTTACAAGATTTATCCTAAAACACAATTGATCTCATCCAATCTTGTATTTAATCTAATAAAACTTGTTTTCATGCTAAATGTCTATCATATAAAATTGAAAATTTTAGCCATGACAAATAATCCCCTACTTGAAAATTCCTCTCCTAACCATGCTAAAATCTTCCTCTAGCCAGCCTTCCCATAGTGGCATCCTCATTATGGTTTAGAGGAATATGCTAAAAATATTTTCAAGATTGTTTAATGTATAAGTATGTATAACTAAGGTGATCGAAGAAGTAATTGAGATTCAATGAAGAAAAACTTCCTCCAGAGGCCTAGAAAGGGTCATTTTTGGTAATTTTGCAACTCGTGAACACCCTCTTAAAGATTACAAGGAATATTAAAATCATATAAAAAAAATTTAGGAGAGAAATGAAGTTGTCCAAGCAAGTTTACAGAATTTTTTTAGGAGAAATTGATGTTAGGGATTAAGAAAGTGAGATCAGATCATTTTGGGAATAGGGAATGAAGGCTCAAACGGTGAAAGCCAACTTCTCTAGATGATTATGGGAGTTTCGGAAGGAGTTGGGAGGAAAAACATAATTGAAAAAATGATATTAGAACCTTCTATATGATGGAAACATCAATTTTTCCTAAGAATAAAAAATATTCTATGAGAATCCCAAACATTGCAACTAGCCCTTCAAGTCAATTATGAAATAGGCCCTAAAAATAAAATTTTAGGAATAAATAGCCCTTGATAATGGCTCTAATGATCTCAATAGGTGATTTGGAATCAAAATAATATAAGATTTGACCCCAAATTATTAACCAAATATTTAATAAAATAGATGTTTAATAATAATTGCAAGATTGTAGTAAATGAATAATCAATTAAGTACAGAAATAGACCCAACAAAATTAAGCTAGAGAATATAAAACCCTAATTACAAAGAAGGGATAAGAATACTTATCTATTTCACAATTAATCCTATATTTTACCGAAGTGCTAACCCGATCAATAGAGAGAGACAAGTGTCACACAGAACCTTACAAAAACTATGTGAGCTGAAGATCTTCCTAGACTGGGGCACCTGGAAAGGGGTAAGGGTTCCTACGGGTGCCCTAAACCTGCTCTCAGCATCTGTGATAGCTCAAACCCTCACAAAACCTCTTTCTCAGGTTTACAAGATGTTTTATTTTCCTTCTCCTTTCATTGTTATTATGTCACACAATGATAGTGGATGTCGCAGGTAACCTGTAATGAAAGATTGACCTGTAAAACCCTCAAGAGTGCATCAAATCCTAAAAATAAAAGAATGCAAATGATGGGTTGGATTTTCCTCATCTCTTAAACATGTTAACTTATGACTAATCACTGCACTATATTTCAAATCCAATGTAGTTCTAGGTGTGTGTGTGTGTGTGTGTGTGTGTGTGTGTGTGTGTGTGTGTGTGTGTGTGTGTGTGTGTGTGTGTGTGTGTGTGTGTGTGTGTGTGTGTAAAATTATGTCCTAGGTGGCTCTTGTGTGTGTCACACTTAATAGTGAGAAAATAGCTAGATGTAAGAAAATGTAGTAGATGTGTGCATGGAATAGAATTAAATTCCCCTCATGTGAAGTGTATGCATAATAATACAATCCATTTCCCTTGAATTATCTTGAATAGCCTTTGGATGCAACCTTAGGTGGTGATAGCTAATTCTTATTATTTTTTCCTTTATTATGATCACATAACTTTATATTTATATGATTACCTTGCTTAAAAAGGGACAACTACAAAAAATATAAGATGCTCAAATGTTAGAAAGGAACCAAAATATGTGAGTAAAGTACAAATAGGTCAGGGACACCCAGAGGGGATGGGGGTGCTTGGCATTGGCATCCTGGCTGGGCGTTGATTTCCAGACTCGGATAAAATGAAGGTTCATAGGTCAAACTAACCAAAAAGGTGTGCAAGACCAAAAGTGGCAACATAAAGAAATAAAATATGGCCAAATACATGGGTTAATTAGTACTTTTCTTACTTAGTAATCATATGAATAGTAGTATGTAATTAAGACTAGATAATTACCCAAAGTTCCTGATTTTGTGTCTACATTTTCCTACACTTTATGTTTTTGAATGAAATCTCAATAACATAAAGTAAATAAGAGATGTGCACCTAATAACCATGTAGATCGATGGTGAAAGCATGCGGAGAGACAAGGAGAAAGTGTGGAGTGATAAAAATGTAAAGCATGAAAACTAGAGAGGAGAAAGTGAAAAAATTAATGATGATGATGATGAACCTAGGGAGGAAACACGTGTAGAGGTCATTATTATACTTTTTATTGATGTCGATGTTGATATGATTGATTTTTTTGATGTTGATGTTGATGATGATGTTGACTACTGCTTCCCATAAGGATGGAACTACAAAAGACAAGAACGAAAAAGTAGTCAAATACACATGTATATGATCAAAATGTGTAAACACTATGTAAGAAAGCATGTAAAATGTAAAAATGTGAAAAATGAGCATGTGCACCTGATCCGTGATGAAGATAAGAGTGTAGAAAGGATCCTACAAATGATGTATAAGACTGAGTTTTTTTGATGATCTCACACCAGTTGTGCTAGATGCGAGTTTTTTGGGTGATCTCATGCCAAGAATTGGAAGAAGTGTTGGGATAAAATTATAGTATCATCCTCCAACCTTTAACTAGTTCCCAATGTATGGAACACCACTACAGATGGTGTGTAAAAATCGAATCCAGTTTGACCATTTTTTTCGCAATGCTGAAACTGAAAAAGAAAATGGTGTATGTTGTGTGTGAAGGACTGTATGCCCTGTAAAAAATGTTGTGTGAAGTATTGTAGACTATACTGCACTAAATAATGTTGTGTAACGTTTCCCTAGTCATAGGAGTTTAGGAAGAGTAAAGGGAACTCAGCTGCAATTGTCCTAGTTTGGGTGCTGGCGTTTATGTTTTACTAAGGATGTAATTCAGATTCTGAGCCCTGTTTGATGCTGATGACTATTTTGTACCAGTACTAAATTGTGTTGTGTGATGACTGTAAACTATTGTACGGGGTGATTGATTCACCCAAATGATGCCCCTTGTAATTTGGAGTGCATGCAATTTCACTGAGGATAATTTGGCCCAAAGGAGGACCGACCGTTGTGTTGAAATTGTGTCTTGCAGGGGAGAGCAAGCTTTCTTGGTAGAAACCAAGGAACACACAAAAAATTGGATGCAAAACAAGTGTTAGTGTAAGCAATAACATACATGTAGAAGACAAAATGTAAGCTAAGTCACAAGAAGACAATGTAGATAGTAAAAAGTAGGTTTCAAACATGGGACATCACTCAAGATGTTGCGAGACAAGCATGGATAAATAGGAAGAAAGAAGACAAGTGTGCACATAATGTAAATGGAAAAGCTCACAAATAGTGGCAAACAATGAAAAATAATGTCAAGCAATGTAACAGACAACTATGGAAGTAAATGTACCTACAATACAAATGTTGCACATGAATCACCCATGTTATTAAAAATATAAAAAATATGTCAAGGAGTGTATAATCTAATAAAGTAATATTCTATGGAAAATGAAACAATAACACCTATAGTGTATGAAAGTGGATGGCCCAAGGATCTGTTGTGGAACTGGTAATAGGTATTGCATCAAGCATCCATGTTGCATGTATAGATTTGTAAAATTTGTAATCATAACTACAAAGAAAGTGAAAAATTATGTTTGTATGGAAAGATAATGACATAAAATATATATCTAGCATGTTTAATAAGTGTACATGTAACAATAAAATGTAAGCAAGAATAAGTGCGGGCAAGATATGTGATATGTTGTGGATGAGACGGAATGGAATGTAGTGTGAATTATAAGAGCAGCATGCCCCTAGAGTGGATGCATGAGATTAGGTTTAATTATACATGCCCCCTCAACAATCATGAATGAACCGTAGAGTATGAGTGCGTCATTTGGAAATGGTTTGAATTGTGTGTACCAAAAAGATGTGATTTTCAAAGTGCAAAGCATATATTGTGTGAATGATTGAGTGAGTGTCTTGAGGTCTATTTGAGATGTAAACCCTCAAAAGTCGAGTATGGACCATGGGACTAGAGTGCGTCATAGGGTAATGACTGGAGCATGTAGAAGTAGATGCAAAAAAGATATATCATGAATGTGTGAAGTAGATGTTGCATAGAAAGAGATGAATGTGTGATGTGTGAAATGTGTAGTGTGATGTGTGAGGTTCATGTGTATAGAATTCCCTCAACAGTCAAGTGTGAACCAAAGCACGAGATTACATCATCAAGTAATGATGATGTGAGCATGTATCAAGATGTGTATGTTGTAAGGGAGAGACTAGATGTGAAATGATGATAATATAGGACATGTTTTGATGTAATAAGGGGGGAATAAATAGTTTGATTCCCCCAAGTGTGTGATGATGAATGTGCTATCTGATAAAAGTGAAAGACGAGGGTCCTCCACCTGATGCGTGTGGAGATAAAGGTGTGTGATCATGCTATAAGAGTTCTGGTATATGAGATATACCTTGTATAGGTGAATGAAACCTATATGCATATGACCAATGAATACATGGTGGAGGTGGTGTAACAGAATTGTTTCGTACGGAATGTTTCAGCTCTGCAGAATAGACTTGCTTCTATCCTATCATTCCTTTGAGAAACAGATAAGGGTTAGGGCTAGGAGGAATACCTGTTGAATGTTGAGATGGTGTGCGCATACCGTAGAGAAAGATCAGATCGACTGCGAAGAACTCCTTTTTGTCTTGGAAGGACTACCTGCAAGTAAGAATACAAGACCACAAGATTTTAATTAGACAACAAATGAGGGATCTGCCTTAGGCCCAGGAAATATAAAAACTTCCTTTCGAAGGTGGTCAGTTCCCCTTTTAATATGATTCAACACAAATGATAATATAGAAAGCTATTGCAAAATCACGATTTAGGTATCTCGTTACAAAGCAATAGAAACTAAACTATCAATAATAAAGTGTCACGTTGTTTGTTCGGTTACTGGTCGTTGATACGTTCAGGTTGAGTTATAGGGATAAACCAGGCTGGATTTGGGGTTATTAGGTGGCAAATAGGTGAGCAAAAGGGTTTTGGGGTATAAGTCACAGTGACCGATGGCGGTCACTGAGTAACCGACCACAGTTAGAGAACCGCTGCCGGTATAGGATAATCGACACCGGTAGGGTCAGTAATCTAGGTGCTTCTGTTAGAGATTGGTTGCAAGGTGATTGTGGGGTTATTGAGATTGGGGGATGGCTGAGGGGAATGATGGGAGGATAGGGAAGACTCAGAGTGTGGTAAAATGGCCTTCTGGGCAATATCAGGGTGTGTGGGTGAAGGTTAAGTGCAGTAGTGGCTGGTAGTAGATCTAGGAATAAACTTATGATTACTATTAATCAACAGGCTCAAGAAAATGGTGCTTAGAAACATATAACATACTACTTACTTGCCCCTAATGTAGATGCAAGTTTCAGGACTGTGATGATGAAGACAGGACCCAAGTTGGATGCAGTTTCCTCTTCTGATGCTCAGATGAGTGTTACTGGGCTCTGGTTATTCAGTTGCAGTCTTGGGCTTGATGTCCTTCTCTATAATCTCTTCTTGTTTCTTCACTTGTCTCTGCTCGGCCAAGCAAAATCTGGATTCTCTCGATGATTTCTCCTTCTCCCAATCAAATGAAAATCCGATCCTTGTTTTTGGTTGGAAGTGGTCATTTACGGGGAACCGATGGCGGTTACGCAACCGACGGCGGTCGAGTAGGAACCGGTATCGGTCCGGTCAAAGCGGGCTATTTTTGGTAAAATAGCCAGCTTTCCCTCCTTTTCTTCTGAGGGATTGGTAGCGGGCTTGGTCAAGTCATTATGAAGTTGGTTTTAGGTGTGGATGAGGAGTAATTAGTCATAGGTGTGGAATTGGACCAAGTTATAGGTCTTAATTAGGTTAGTTTAGGGTTAAGACTAGGTCATGATGAGGTGGCGACATGAGGTGGCAGGTATGGTGATGTGGATTTATTAATTATAAGGTAATTAATAAATAATTGTGTAAGGTTTAGGTGGTGAGGTTAGGTTGCGAAATGCGATGTGGGTCACAAGGGGTCGTAAGACACAAATTTGGTGTCTACATTAGCCCCTTATTGTCGTGTAGTTTGTTTTGTAAAGCTGCACGGACAATAATAAGAAGTGGTTACTCCTGTTAAGGGTATAGGTAATCCCCCTCAAATCTATCACAGATTGAGGTAGCGTGAAATCAGGGATAGGGTTGATAAAGGGTAAATGGTGTTGAGATGAGGGTGAGATGGTGGGGTAGGTCCAAAGAAGCAGACGCATGTTGAAATGCAGTAGTGCGACCAGGGTACATGATTTGACTAGCAAACCAGCAATGCATAGGCAAAGGTCGATAGTTTATCCAAACAAGGGTGATATAATCCTGGTATCCAAGGCATAGGAAGTAGCTCCAGGGTATATAACAGGTAAGGTACAGGAACGTTTAGGCATGTTCGGCAGTACCAAATGGTTGGTTTGGTTGAGATAAACGTCACGGTCTAGGTCTAGGCAAAGTTGGTCGACAGATCAAGTCAAGGACCCTAATCATGCTAAAACACGAACAGGTGAGCTCGATTGAACAAAAAAAATTACATGATGGGTGGATAAAAGTGTATGTTGTTGATGTTGGGTAAGGTATTGAAGTGGTACGGCCTTGGGTCGGGCCAAGTTGTTGGGTTGCGGCCTTGGGTCGGGCCAAATGGTTGGGGTGAGGCCTTGGGTCGGGCCGGATGGGTAGGTTACGGCCTTGGGTCGGGCCGGTTGGGTAGGTTACGGCCTTGGGTCAGGCCGGATGGGTTGGGGTGAGGCCTTGGGTCGGGGGTGGGTAGGGCCTTGGGTCGGGCTGGTTGGGGGTTACGGCCTTGGGTCGGGCCGGATGGGTAGGGTGAGGCCTTGGGTCGGGCCAGATGGGTAGGTTACGGCCTTGGGTCGGGCCGGTTGGGTAGGTTACGGCCTTGGGTCGGGCCGGATGGGTAGGTCATGGCCTTGGGTCGGGCCAAATAGGTTGGGTGGCGGCCTTGGGTCGGGCCAAATGGTTAGGGTGAGGCCTTGGGTTGGGCCAGATGGTTAGGGTGAGGCCTTGGGTCGGGCCAAGTTGGTTAGGGTGAGGCCTTGGGTCGGGCCAAGTTGTTGGGTTGCGGCCGTGGGTCGGGCCAAATGGTTAGAATGTTTGCAGCAAAGGTTGATATAGGCGATGTGGGTGAAAAAGGGCAAATAGTAAATAAGGGCAGAAATTGGGGGAAATTTGGAATAAAACCGATGTCGATTGTATGTGACCGATATCGGTGAGGGGACCGATACCGGTTCCTTAGGGCATAATAAAACCGATATCGGTTATGGGCGAAAAACCTATAAAAAGAAAAATACGGCCTGTCATTGTCACTTTTGCAATTTGGAAACCAATTTGAGTTGTCTGACGTGGAGAGTTAAGATTGGAGCATTGGTTGCGTGAGGTGGCGCTATTTGACTGGAGGAGTTAGTTGTTAGTGGGCCCGAGTGAGGAGGAGGCAGCAGTTGATTGGTGGAGGACCCAGAAGAGGACATTTGGAGCCATGGCACAACCAGGAGGAGCAGGAGGGGCTGGACCAGCTGGACCACCACCACCCATCCCTCCACGACGACGTGTCATCGTACGGGTAGGTTCGAAACCCCTCATTGTGTGTATTTTATTGCATTATGCTATATTTGGGGTTTGGGTAGGAATGTACATTTTTTAGGAAATAATTAGAAAATGGAAATGATTTGAAAAAGAGAGAGGGTAGATAGGTGAAATAAGCCAAGGTGGCTGGGTGGGTAGGTTTTTAGGGTATTTGGGTGGGTAAATTGGTAAAAAAATGAAAAAATGTAGGTGGGGGGGGCCGCACGGGGTTCGGCTCCGGGAATCTACAGCGACCGGCATCGGTCACAAAATTTTGGAAAAGGCGGGCATTGTGGGTGGCCGGTGTCGGTCGGTCGTGGACCGGCGTCGGTGGAAAGGGGACCGCGGTCAGTTATGGGTGACCGGTACCGGTCCTTAGTGATTTTTAGCTATTTTTGTTGGTTTAGGTTATGTTGTTGTTTTTGGGTTTTGGGTGGTGATTTGGGTATGGTTGGGGTTGGGGTGGGGGTGTTGTGGTATTGTTTGGGTGTTTCAGTATAGGGGCGGTCCTGACTTAGGTTTATTTCAATTTGTTGGTGTGGGTTGTGATTTTTTTTTTTGAGTTTTTGGTGGTGATTTGGGTATTTGGGCATGGTGTAGGTTGTTTGAGTATGGTTTGGGGTGTGTTGTTGTTTTAAGTTTTTAGATGTGGTTAAGGTATTTGGGCATGGTTTGGGTCGTTTGAGTATGGTGTGGGTTGTTTGTTTGGGTGTGAAGAGGGAGGGGGAATAGCGTAGAAGTTTTTAGGGGAAGATAGATGGGCGTAGACGTGTGGTATGGAGTCGGGTTGTGGTCGGGGGGATAAAAAAAAGGGGTATAGAGGGTATAAGTAGATGTTGTGATAAAGAGTAGGGCTAATACTGTGGGTTGGTTTTGTAGGCACGTCAGCAGCTGACGATGCGGGATAGGATGCCCCCGCTATTGGTACGGATGTGGCCACACGTATCCGCAGCACACTGGGGTATCATGCGCGAGGTGGGACTCGGCGGAGTCCAGCGGTACAGAGCGATCGATAGGGATCATAGTTTGATGGTCGCCCTCATCGAGAGATGGGATCCGGCGACCAATGTGTTCCATCTCCCGACTGGGGAGATGACTATCACATTGGAGGATGTGTATCGTATCCTTCGACTGCCGATTGAGGGAGAGGCAGTCTTTCAGGTGGACGCAGAGACTGCCATGGACAGCATCCTACAGGTTTTCGGGGATGCAGCCGCGCTATTGACGTATCACAGCGCGAGCATCGGGTATGGGGATATGTACCGTGCGCATCGCCATGAGACACGGCTTGCCGTGTTGATGATGATCGGGATCACCTGCTTTGCCCTCCCGGACTCAGAGGGAGGCCGCTTTCCACGGGCGCTGATGGGGGTTCTACACGAGATGGTGGAGGAGCACACCTGTTATGCTTGGGCACCAGTATACCTGGTACAGTTGTATCGAGAGCTGTGGGGCTATCGCCGGATGAGCGATTCGGGATTTGTTCGACGTTTTTGTTGCATTGTTGGGCATATGAGCACATCATATGCCTTAGACCAGTAGGGCTGCCCCAGCAGCCAGGGCCACAGGTCATATATAGATACGGCTTTCAGAGGTGGTTGGGGGTCGTGGGCCAGCCACGAGCAGTGCTTGCAGGGCGGGACGTCGCTTATTACAGGCATTTATTAGAGGGCCTGACAGCGGCAGATATCGTATGGAGACCTTACAGAGGTCATCACCCGCGCAGAGGAGCCCGATTACAGTTGCGCTTGATCCAGTACACTTTCTGGATAGCAGGACGGAGGCCGGGAGAGTATGAGAGGATACCCCTAGAGAGGGTACGCAGGCAGATGGGGCTGCGACAGGACGAGCCACCTCCCTTCCCTCAGTACCGGAGGGATGATGTAGAGGCCCCACTGCCTGCACCACAGCCCTTGGACCCAGATTGGGTTGCTGAGAGGCCAGCAGATGACACTGTAGATGATGCTGGTTATACGGGAGCATATATGGTTTGGTGGGCTGGTCAGAGAGCAGCGAGGATAGCACAGCCTGCACAGCCAGACTTGGCAGCGGTGACAGCAGAGCGAGATCAGCTCAGGGGCCAGGTACAGTTATTACAGGGGCAGCTTGCTGCTACACAGGCACAGATAGGTGTTTTACAGGGGCAGCTAGCCCAGGCTCAGGTACAGGCACAGGCACCACCACCAGCAGCGGCATAGCCACAGCCCCAGGCACACAGGCACCACCACCAGCAGTGGTAGCCCCAGGCGCACAGGCACCACCACCAGCAGTGGCACAGCCACAGCCCCAGGCACAGGTACAGGTACCACCACAGCCACAGGCACCACCAGCGGCACCAGCACAGGCACAGGGGGCACTGGTAGTAGGTGTCAGGGGACCAGCCCCAGCACCTACGGTGGCTCGAGAGCGTTACATGGAGGCTAGAGCGGAGGCCCGATACTATCAGGATATTCTTGATGGTACCGGGGCTGATTATCAGCCCTATGCGGCACATAGAGCAGAGACCTCTCGGAGCCAGAGGTCTCAGGGAGGTGCAGCCACAGCTGGTGGGTCCGTCACAGGCAGGAGGCGAGAGGTAGGACAGGGACCAGCAGGCAGACAGGCAGAGGGAGGTGGAGAGAGCTGAGGGGTCCCTGCACATTTTGTATATTGGACATGGGCACCGGTCTGCGAACCGGTTGTGTTGATAGAGGCCTGCGTGCCTATTTATTCATTTATTCATTCATTTATTGTATTATACCGGCCTGCGAGCCGAGTACGGGTTGTACAGTTGATACCGGCCTGCGAGCCGAGTATGTTTTTGATATGAGAGACCGGCCTGCGAGCCGAGTTGAGATTATTGACGGTTATTGCGGCCTGCGTGCCGGCTTTGTTATATTATGAGATTACGGAGGCCCCGATGCAGGGCACATTGTATTTTTGAAACTTTGTATATATATAGATATGATGTTTTGACCCACATGTTGTGCGTAAAAAGCGTTAAATGTTTTGTCGATGGTTTGTGATATGTGATATATGATGAGTTTGATTGACATGGTGTTATATATTAATGATGTTGATGTCTTTTGTTGATGGGATGTATATAGATATAAATGATGAGTTTAATTGACATGTTATATTATGAAATGTTGTATGTTTGGTCACTGGTGTGTGAATATTAAATGGTTGTAGCTGTTGATTTGGATCCAAATGGTGTATAGAGTAATGGTTTTTGATATTGGTTATTGATGGCTTGTTTGTTTTGTAATATAGAGAAATGATGTTAATGAAATTGTAATGAGATGTGGATTTAATGAAAAATATGGATAATGGTGTTGTTCATGCAGGAAAAAGGGACGGGCGCCACAAAAATTTCCAAAAATGAAGAGACGACTTAGGTTTAAGCAACAAGGGGTAACTTGACCGATATCGGTTATGTAACCGATGTCGGTAGATATATGACCGGTATCGGTTAAGTAACCGATATCGGTTATGCAAGAATTGTTTTCCTAAAAATAGAACTGCTGGGTTGGCAACTTAAGTTCTTATTTTTAGAGCCATGCAAGAAGTTAAATACGCGAACGCGACGCTTTTTGACGACTGAGACAGGGAATTACATGAGAGATTTGAGTGAGAAGGAGAAAAGAGACAGGGAAAGTGAATGTGATCTGAGATTCAGAAGGCAGAAAGGCAAATTTGAAAAGGGTGGTGATCATGGCAGAACAAGGAGAAGCATCCAGCAGGCAGGGATGAGAGGGAAGACGAGTGCCACCTCAAGCTGCTGCAACCCAAGAGGTAAACGGTTTGGTTGTAATTTGATTTTTGCATGTTTTCTGAATAGGATGAGAGAAGTGTAAGTGGTTAGATATGAGAAAGAAAACGTGATAGCAAGGGTTGGGGATGGTATGAGTGCTACGGGGCAGGTAAACAGGGTGGGCCTGTATGTTTTTAGGTAGAAATAGGAGTAAACGGGCTTCATAAATATCGAAGGTGTATGTTTGAAGCAGGGTAGGTATATTTTGACAGTGACCGGTATCGTTTATAAGTAACCGGTATCGGTTAGCCAACCGGTATCGGTTATGCATAACCGCTATCGGTTACTGTAAGGGTTTCCAGATTTTGAGAAAAAACCCGTAGAGATTTGTTCTTTTGAATAATTATGTGTCGTTTTGATGTATGCAGGCAGAAGCAAGGTTAAGGATGAATGATACTGTGCCAGCGTTGTTGTCACGAATCCGAGCGGATGTAACACCAGCTGAATGGGCATTGATAAATCGGTTGGGGTTAAGTGGAATCCACTATTATTCAAGAATCACGCGTAACCATGCTATGTTGCAGGCGTTGATTGAGAGATGGAATCCAGAAAAGAATACCTTCTATCTACCAACAGGGGAGATGACAGTGACTTTGGAAGATGTGTTCCGTATTTTGAGACTCCCAATGATAGGAAAAATAGTGTATCAGGCGTTGCCCAGCGCGGGGCGGGCAGCGATAACAACAGTATTTGGGTCAGCTGCACGAGATTTGACACAGCGAGGTTTATCATTTACGTATGGTACAATGTATGCAACACACCCTGAGGAAACAAGGTTGGCCGTGCTATTAATGATAGCGGTGGGGTATTATGCATTGCCGAGGGCGGAAGGTGGAAGATTTCCCAAAGCATTGATGAGTGTTATTTGGGAAATGATAGAAATGAGCGTGACATTCGCATGGGCACCCGCATATCTGGCAGAGTTATATAGGGGTTTATGGGCATGCAAGTGAAAACACAGGACGACACTGGATTGTTCGTACTTATTACATTGTTGGGCCTATGAGCATATTGGTTGTGTGCGTCCAATAGGCCGACCCATTGAGTCGGGAGAGACAGGAGTGCAAAGGTTGGGATTCAGACGATGGGTCCAGACAGAACAAGAAGCGAGATCCCAGGCCGTGATAGATGACATCGAGTATTATAGACAGGTATGGGAGATGGTGACAGTTGCGGATATTTGTTGGAGGCCGTACGGGAACTATATGGTGACAGAGCACATAGCTGAGGAGTTGAGGGGTGTAGAGCGATTGAGGTGGATCGCAGGGCATAGGCCGGGTGAGTACGAGAGGATTCCTCTAGATCACGTGCGGCGACAATTTGGGTTCGTTCAGGATATTCCTATGACATATAGACCATACATGAGGATCGACGCCGAGGCAGCATTCTCACCTCCCCGGCCTACACCTCCAGAAGGGCCAGAAGAGATAGCAGCCGATCGTAGGGTGATGGATGCGGGAACGACGGAGGCCTATAGAGTATGGTGGGTAGCAGAGCTGCGAGGTGCACGTGAGTGCCCTGACATAGCTGTGATTACAGCGGAGAGAGATCGTCTGCAGGATTTGGCTCGCCAGCTTCAAACACAGGTGAATGAGACAATGGGAATGTTAGAGGCTTCACAGTTACGAGTGGAGAGACTGGAGGCAAGATTCCTTCACGCGAGAGGACGTATTCGTATGTTACAGGAGATGTTGGTGGATCAATGGGAGGAACCAATGGCAGTGGCACCTTTGAGGATGGAGAGGCCAGCTGAGAGGCATCGACGATCACGATCACCACCTGATTCGGGAGGAGGTGCAAGAGTCTAAGTGGATTTTATAGGAATATTAGAATAAATAAGGATGCCGACCTGCGAGTCGATGATAGAGAAGATGTATTTGGTTAACATCTAAAATAAAACTAAATATGTATGTGGTTTTGAGTGATGATAATAATAAGAATGGTTGTGTGTTGAATGTTGTTTTTGTTTGTTTTGAAAAAGGATAAAGATGAATGTTGGCAAATAGAAATACACAAAAAATATTTATATTGACAACACATGAGAGGGTATGGTAGGGGATGGTCGAGCTAACCTTGGGAGACCCCATGTCTCCTAAGTGCTGCCTACATAGCCCATTGCACAAAGCAAGGAGGGGCCTCAGACCGATGTAGTTCTCCCTTAGGAGCAGGGAGAGGTGAATTCAGGCAATTTGGTTGTGGTTAGGCAATTTTGTTGGTTAGTAAAAAATTTAGGGTAATGTTGGTGTTGGTAGGGTAATGTTGTTGGTGTAGGTATGGGTGAAGCGAAAGTTAGCATACCCAAGTAGTAGGGAATCGTGTCCTGATTAAGGTCAACACACAATCCTAGAGCCGAGCAAAAGAGGCAAGAGTGTCCCGTAATTGAGAAGAGCTAAACAAACCACATATTAATGTAGGATGAGCTTGAATCCCTAGGTACCTTGCATAGGCGAGAAGTCGATAGGTGAAAAGAGTGGTATAATCACAATATATCGGATATACGTCACGTCCCTTGAGTTTTGTTGTTTTGACAAATGGTGAGGTGAGGTGGTTGATGTGGGCGAGGGTGCAGAGAACTTATTATAAGATGATGATTCTGACAAAAGAAAACCAAACCTAAATAGACAAGTCCATGACTCAAAAGTGCTTTGAAGTACTGCTTTTATTTTTATTTTTCTGGATATAGACTGATCGATGCGGGAAGTCTACATGGGATACGTAGTTTGTTGTTCTTGAGGTCTTCACGAAGCTGATCAATGCGAGAAGCTTCTAATAAAGGCTAACTGTGTATAGCTGTCCTTCAAGGGAGCAGTCTATTTATAGTAGCAGATGCAGTGTTTATGTATAGCTGTCCTTCGGGGGAGCAGTCTATTTATAATAAGAGCAATAGTTTGGCATATAGCTGTCCTTCAAGGGAGCAGTCTATTGTATAAGTTAGAGGTCTAGATGTCCGTTGGGCATGAAGCATCTAGTTTTTTGTAAGAAGTTTGACTCAAGAAAATCCCATAAGTGTGTAATTAAGAATGTGTCATTTTGATACTTTGAAGTCATGGACTAGACTAAAAAGGGGAAGGCATCTTTTAAGGGGAGGTGATAATCAAACCATGTGAGCTTGATTGGATTTTGAGATGTAAGAAACAAAGTGTATGCGGTGGTAAATGAGCTCAAGGGACGAGCGTAAGGTAGATAAGCAGTGATATAACACTAATTTCAACAGTAGAATGGTCGAAGATGCAAGGCATTAAGGGGCTCAGGCTCAGGTTTACCATTAAGCGAAGCTAAACGATAAGTGCCTGATCCATAAGTGTGAGTGATAATGTAAGGCCCAATCCAATTAGGAGCAAATTTTCCACGTTTACTCTTTTCTAGTTTGGTTACATGTTGATTCTCTTTGAGGACAAGATCGCCAACCTTAAAAGTACGCTCATGAAGCCGTTTATCATAAGCACGCTTGATGCGTTTTTGGTAGATTTGAAGGTGATCAAGAGCCGTAAGACGACGCTCGTCAAGAAGCTCTAATTGGGCTAACCGCTCTTGGCGGAAATCATCGTTGGTGAGAATATCCTGAAGAGATATTCTGAGGGAGGGTATTTGTACTTCGAGAGGCAAGACAGCCTCGGTACCATATACCAAAGAAAATGGTGTGGCATTAGTGGAGGTACGAATGCTAGTACGATAAGCCCAAAGGGCAAAGGGAATGTGATCATGCCAGTTTCTTCCGGACTCATTGACAACTTTCATGAGGATTTTGGTTAGGGTTTTATTAGAAGATTCAGCCTGACCATTGGCCTGTGGATAGTAAGGTGATGAGAAACTAAGTTTGATACCAAAGTTGTCACAAAGGTCTTGTAACAACTTATTTTTAAAAGATTTACCATTATCTGTTATTAGGCGATGAGGAATACCAAAACGACAGATAATGTGATGGTTAACGAATTCGACAATTTTTTCTTTTTTGATTGAAATGAGTGGAATGGCCTCCACCCATTTTGTGTAATATTCGGTTGCTGTGATTATCCAACGGTGACGTTGTGAAGAGGTGGGTGAATCTCACCAATAAGGTCTAAACCCCATTGTGAGAAAGGCCAAAGATCTCGTGCGACCTGTAGCGGATGGCTAGGAGTATGTTGAAGGTTGGCATGTTGTTGACACATAACACAACGCTTAACATATTCATAGCAGTCGTTGTTAAGAGTAGGCCAATAATAACCTAGGCGAAGGATTCGTTTAGCCACGGCAAGGCCACTAAAATGTCCACCACAAATACCATCGTGGACTTGTTGGATGGTATAGGTGACCTCCGCACCGGTTAGACATCGAAGGAGGATGCCATCAAAGCCACGTTTATAGAGGAGTCCCCCCATGACAACATAACGAGAAACACTTTTAAGAAAAGCACGTTTGCCGTTACTAGTAAGGTTAGGTGGGAGAACAGAGGTTGTAAGGTAGTCATGGAATTGGTGGTACCAGGTATCCTGCGAATTAGTAGACACAGTATTTATCATACAAACAACCGGGGTTGAGTAGGATGGGGCAAAAAGTTGTTGGACCAAGACGAATATGTCAGAGTCAGTTGATGAAGCTGGAATTTGCGAGGCTAAGCAAGCCATAGTATCCGCAAATTTGTTAGTGGAGCGGGGAATGGTCTGGATAGAATAACGAGTAAATGAGGTCAAAAGTGAATCCACGTAATGTTTGTACTTTTGAAGTTCCTCATTCTTACATTGGTAGATGCCCATAACTTGATTGACTACCAATTGAGAGTCACCAAAAATATTAATAGATTTGACACCTAAGTGTAACGCAACCTGGAGACCCAAAACAAGGGCCTCGTATTCTGCTGTATTATTAGTGCAGGGGAAATCAAGCCGGAATGAAAGAGGCATAGGTTCAGCGTCAAGAGGGATGAGAACAACGCCGGCTCCTCCGCCGCGCTGGCATTTAGATCCATCGAAGAAGAGGGTCATTTGATACGACTCTTCCCTGAGTGAAAGAGTGGCGATGAGTTCATCAGGGAAATTAAAATTGGTGAATTGTTCCCCAGGTAAAGGGGCCTCCGCAAGTTGGTTTGCAATAGTTTGTCCTTTGATTGACTTCTGTTGTACAAACTCAAGGTCGAGGTCTACGAGGAGCATAAGCCATCGGGCGATGCGTTGGTTTAGATGTGGTTTGGCATACATATAATGAATGGGGTCCGTGTTGGTGATGACAAAAGTTTTGTGATTCAGGAGGTAATGTCGGAGTTTGGTGGCTACGAATGATAGGGCTAGGCACAATTTTTCTACATGTGTATACCTAGTCTCGTAATCCACGAGAGTACGACTTATATAATAAATGGCTTGTTCTCGACGTGCCGAGTCCCGATGTGCGAGCATAGCTCCTATAGCATGGTTAGTGGCAGAAAGGTAAAGGTAGAAAGGACGATCATCCTGAGGTGGAATAAGCACAGGTGGTTGCAAGAGATAGGATTTGAGAGCTTCAAAGGCTTGGTGACACTCTTCACTCCATTGAAAGGCAATGTTCTTTTTAAGAAGGTGATGGAAAGGGTGACATCGATCTGAGAGTTGGGAGATGAAACGCCGAATGGATTGAAGTTTACCCTGCAAACTACGTAATTGTTTGAGGTTTTTGGGTGGGGGCATTTCTAGGATAGCTTTGACTTTAGATGGATCGACCTCAATGCCACGCAAAGAGACGATAAAGCCAAGAATTTTTCCCGAAAGAACACCAAAGACACATTTCTTTGGTTGAAGCCAGACTGAATATTGCAACAGGCGATCGAAAATAATGGTTAAAACATCGAGATGTTCACTGCGATGTTTAGATTTGCCAAGAAGATCATCGACATAATCCTCAAGGATAGTGTGCATAATGTCATGAAAAATGTAAGTCATAGCCCGCTGATAGGTAGCACCAGCATTCTTAAGGCCAAATGGCATGACACGATAACAGAAGGTTCCCCAAGGAGTTATGAAAGTAGTTTTATGTTGATCGGCCGGGGCTACCAAAATTTGATTGTATCCCGAAAAACCATCCATGAGAGAAAGCATTTCATGGCCCGCAGTGAGATCAACAAGTTGATCAATACTTGGGAGGGGGAAGTCATCCTTGGGGCAAGCGAGGTTAAGGTCTCAGAAAATCCATGCATATCCGAAGTCCCCCCGTCGCTTTAGTGATAGGTACGATGTTAGAAATCCATTGAGGATAGTCAATAGGCAAGATGAAGGAAACAGAAAGAAGTCGTTGAAGCTCTTCTTTGACCAAGAGGGCGATGCGTGGATGCATCTTTCTCAGTTTTTGTTTGACTGGTTTGGAATCGGGGTTTAGGGTGATGTTATGGACAGCAATGGTAGGATCAATTCCTGGCATGTCAGCGTAGGACCAAGCAAAAGCTTGGTTGCGGGTACGGAGAAAGGTAGTAAAGGCGGCTTGCTCTGATGTGTTAAGGGATTGTCCGATCTTCACAATGTGAGGATCCTCCTCTGTGTGGATGTTGATTTCTATAGTCGACTCGTTCAACATGGTTTGAGTTTCAGACGGTAAGGCGCGTTGAATATAGGAGTCATCCGCCCCAAGGTAAGTGAGGATGGAGTCATCATCCTGGCACTCAACAACATTAATCGAAGGTGAATCCTCTTCGATCATGTCTGGATACAGAAGGGGAAGAGAAGATGGATCCTCATTATCGCGTTGATAAGTGAGAGGACCTATGAAGATAGCATTTATGAAAAAAAAGTTAGGAGGGATAGATTCAGGGTCTATCGACTCTGTGGGTGATGATGGAAAAGTGGGTGATGATGGTTTGGTAGGGGTGACATCGTCTTCTTCCAGGATACAGCTGACACGAGGTGTCTCCTGTGTAGGTGTTTCAGGAAAACCGAGACCACTGCGATCATTGTGTTTGCGTGTAGTCACGGGAATGATTGTATGTCGGCCTTGTTCATAAAGACCAAAACCAAAGCCTTTCCAAGCACAGCGAGTCAAGAAGGTGAGGGCAAAACGACGATTTATCAAATATTGAATATCAGATTGGAAGGGAACCACACCAAGAGGAGGTTCAGGGGTAATGGAGGATGCGTCAACACCCCTATACGTTAGGTTGGTGCGGCAATGGGGTGGTCCGTAATAGATTACCTCCCCCACGCGACGGTCGTAGGTGGGATGTGCATGTAACTGTCTATACTCCTGTGGGGTATGGAAAGAACTAACGTTATATAGGTAGTACTCCCCCAGCGTAAGGCATTGAAAAACATCTACTAAGGGGTCGGAGGTTGGGATGTTATCTGTGGGAAAGGAAGTAATATTTGTAACAACGGTTTCATTAGTTGAAGGTGTAGGTGCATCGGAAGTGGATGGCTGGGTTGGATGAATGGGTTTCTTGACTGGTACAAGCACATCATTAGGGTGATATAACATATTGCAAGTTTTGAAGGGGGGAGGATCAGCTTTTACGGTGTAGGACTTCCCCTCGTACTCAAATTTTATGCATCTATGTAAGGTGGAGGGAATGCATCCCATAGCCCGGATCCAAGGGCGGCCTAACAACATGTTGTATTAGAACTCTCCCTCAAGGACATAGAAGAGTTCGGGTAAAGTACGTGGTCCTACACGAATGTTAAGGATCACGGTGCCTAAAGTAGAAGTAATAGCATCATTGAATGATCGCAACATGATGGGGTTGGCACACATGCAACTAGAAGGGATATTCATTTGTTGGAAGGATTTTGAAGAGATGATGTTTAGGCTAGCACCCCCGTCAATCATAACACGATGTACTCGAATATCCTGAATGTACGCTGAGATGAAAAGAGCAGGGTCAGGATCTTCGGCACCAAATTCGACAATTTCATCTTCGGAGAAACTGACAGCAGCGGCTTGCTATACAGAGACAGAAGTGGTTGGGGAGATAGATTGTTTGGTGAGCGAAGTGACATGATTGGGTGTTAGAATAGAGGTAACAAGCAAGGTTTCATTAGGTAAAACCTCTATCCCTTGAAGGATCTCAACGAGAGCTTATCGATGAGATTCAGAAGTCTAAATGAGATCATACAATGTCATTTTTACGGACGATTGGTGAAGCTGTTTGATCATAGTTCGGTGGGCAATGCCATTAGAGACGGGATAGGTGGGCCCGCGAATAACCACTTTAGGTTGTGGTGAAATTGGGATGGTTGACGGAGAAAGAGATGCCGTGGGTGTGTTTTCTTTCACTTTCCCATTGTTTTTTTGCCCTCGAGTAGCAACACTAATAATATTGATCTCGTGAATACGAGAGGAGGAAGATGATAGGGATAGGTCATGGTTTTCAAGAGGTGGGGCTGTAATAATGATAGATCTTGGTGAGGTGGGGACAGGTGGTATAGGAGAGGGAATTAAAGCTAAAGGTCTCTCTCTTCGTAAGTTGTCTTTCTTAACTTTTCTATCTGAGAGAGGTGACGGACGAAGTATGGTTTTCAATGCTTTGCATCCCTCTACGTCATGTCCTGGTGTGCGGTGGTAAGCGCAGATTTTAGACTCATCATAACCTATAGGTCGAGGTTTAGATGGATCATAAGGTCTAAGTGGGGGTAGGGAAATGGTCGCATTCTCCACCAACATAGCAAGGATTTTGGCGTAAGACCTTTTGAGTGGGTCAAAGTCAGAGGAAAATGAGGCTATTGACTGGGTCGATTCTTGTGATGACGTGGTGTGGTTGGTTTGTATGGGGGGTGGTTTAGCCAAGGAGTTTTGGTAATGGGTTTTAACTAACCGTGGTTTCTTTGACGTAGAGGCTATGTTTAGCTGGTTGGATGATGAGGCCACAGATGATGTGGTATCAGAAAACAACCACGGAGAAATAGGAGTGACAGAAAACAAATCTTTTGATGGTGGAATTTGTTTATGGTTGATAGGTGGACAGGATACGCGGGGTGACGGTGTTGCTATACCCTTGGATTTCTGTATGGGTGCAGAAGGCATAGGTCGCTTTAAAAAAAACGTAGGAGGTATGATATATTGATGTAAGGTAGAGGGATGGGGTCCCAATATGGAAGGTAGGTGTGATGACGAGGGTTTTAGTTGTGTTAACGACATAGATTGAGGAGATTGAGTCTGTCTCCTAATGGGATGGATGACTTTATTTTTAGATAAATCAAGCCGCTTAGGTGGGTGTGTTAGACTAGGTATGGGTGAGGTCCCAAGCGTAGGGGAAGATTTGGCTAAGTTAATAGAAGTGGAAAAGGTATTTGGTAGAGATGAGGGGGGTGAAGATGAGGACATGGGAATTTTAAGCTTCTGTAAACACTTCGGGTATATGGTGGAGGCATCAGGATCGGTCATTTGCATTTGAGTAGAATATGTCGTACTCAAACATTCCCATAGGACCTGTCTATCTTCTGTGGAATGACAGTCCTCACGTGTGAATAGGAAATTTTGTATGGAAGAAAGGTGGGTTGTGATTCCGGTCCATTGTGGGTGTGATACAAGGGGTATATGAGGCACTGTGTCAATGGGCGTTAAGAGATCAACCGGTTGCTGAAAAGATTTAGGTGATGAAGGACTAATAGGTAGGAGAGTGTGTTTGAGAGGATCTGTCATGTTTAAAGAATGCAGTGATGTCGGTTCAAGAGGTTGCTCATCTAAGGATGAGAAAAGAAGTGGCGAGCCTTCCTCTTGTACAACAAGAATGGTAGAAGGAGATGTTTGGGAAATAGATAAATTAGATAACATCCGCTCACAGTCTTGCAAGGATGTCGTATAAGAAGGCTCATTTGTGAGAATGGAACTCTGGGCAGATAATTCCTTGATGGGTAAAGGATCGGCAAGGGTTTCAGTTTGTCTTGATGGCGAGGAAGGGGGTTCGCTTTCCTGCATTAGTGAAGAGGCTTGATTGAGAATTTTTTCGATAGAGGTCTTTGGCTGGGAATCAAAGACTGCATGGATCTCATGAACACTCTCCTTGGCTAAGATATCTTGGTTTAGATTACTGTTAGAAGAATGATTCGGGAATGGTTTGTTGAATATTTTCAAATTTCGGTTAGCAGGGGCATTAGGATTATCAAGGGCTATATCCCCTGCATCAACCATTTCCTGCACTATGTTTTTCAACATCTTGCAGTTCTCATGACTGTGTCCCTTCACGCGGTGGAAGTTATAGAAGTCATTTTCTTTGTACCAGGAAGGTATGGCGCGAGTGGAATCAAACCCGGAATGAGGTTTAACAGGAGGTAAGGTAATGGCTCCTGCTTTGAGCAATTTTTCCAATATCACACCATATGTTTCTCCCAAGGGAGTGTAGTTGATGGTTTCTGCTTTATACTTATAGGTGGTTTTTGGCGGGGTATTAGATGGTGGTTGGGATTTGACCATCACCGAGTGCACGGCCCCTTTTGATTTTGAAGCAGTCGATGGGTGAGGATTGGTGGCGTTAGGTTTGTTGTTGGAATCTTGGGTTCGGAAAGTGGGGTTTTTGTTACGCAACCGCAATTTCTCTTCCTCTAAGGCTCGAATCTCTAGTTTTCAAGCCATAGTAAAGGCCTCGTCAAATGTACAGAAAGTTTGAATTTGGAGGGTAGGAGAGATGTGCTTAGCGCAGGCCTGCATAAACAGTTCGATAAGTTTGGCCTGAGGTAAGGCATACGTAAGTTGGTTGATAAGGCCCCGCCATCGTCCAACGAAATCTGTGATAGATTCGTCTTCAAATTGTTGGATGGCATAGAGGTCGGTGATAGATACTTTCTTGGCAATGTTAATGGAGAAATGATCCAAGAAAGATTAGGCTAGCTGGTTAAAAGAGAAGATTGAGTGCTGGGTTAAAGCACTGTACCACTCCAAGGCGGGTCCTAATAAGGACATGGAAAAGGTGCGGAGTAGTAAAGCGTCATCGTGAGCAATCAGATAGTAGGCATGTCTAAATGATCGAAAGTGTTGTTGAGGGTCCTCCTTACTGTTAAAATGGGTAAATTTTGGTAATTCCCATTGAGGAGGATATGAGTGAAGGGGGACCGAAGGGTGGATAGGCTCCTGAAAAACTTTCTCGTATGTCAAGGCGCTACGACTTCCTGAAACAGAAGCCTCCAGGTTTTACATTTTGTCCATCATTTGTTTAATTAAATCAGTAGTTGGATGAGATGATGGTGTGGTTGTGGTAAACGGAGGCAAATTGGGCCAAGGGCCACCGCTAGACAATGGTGGGGTTAAATGTTGATAAGGTATGGAGGATGATTGTGTTGAGGCAACCGAATAGGGATGTCCTATATAAGCTGTTGAGGTTACCGGATATGTGTGTGGAAATGAAAAGGTGGGTGGAGCTTGAGAAGGAAAGCTCGTGTGGATAGGTGGCAGAGAGCAAGTCATGAACGGAACAGTCTGCAAGAGAGATGAGGTAGGAGCAGTAGGCGGTAATGACATGTTGGGCCCAAGATTAACCAAAGGAAAGCCAATCTGTGCCGTATGGACCCCTGAAGCTGCTGAGGTAGACGACGGGACTAAGGATGCGGAAGGCAAAGCAGAGTTATCAGGCGAAGAAGGGGCTAAATGAGCAGCTATACTGATAAGCATGCCAACAAGGAGTTGACCGTCGGGTGTACGGTCAAGGGCATGAGACAAATAATATTGTACAGCGCTAGGATTAGCATCCAGAAATTTGGCAAATTCTTTATCTCCCACAGGAATTTTAGGAACCTCGCTGGTATCCGTAGGATTCCCCATAGAATGTGAAGGGGGTGATTCAGGAAAAGGAACAGAGCAAGCATGTGAAACCATGGCGGTGGCTTGCTTTCGAGTGATAACAACCATGGATAGGAGTTCACAGTAGGGTTTCAATCTGTCAGGAACAGAAACAGACTCAGACTGGTGAAATTGGTAGGTTGCTGGTTTGTCAGGAACTGGAAAAGATAGTAACCGATATCGGTCTGATAACCGATGTTGGTTAGACTATAGCCGACGTCGGTCAATTAACTGATGTCGGTGTAATAAGACTGGTATAAGAAAATATAAGAAGCTGCTGATTTGATTGTTAACAACACTCAGTACATTTATCAAATTGTTCTAAGGTAATCACAGAAGACAGTGTATAACAGAGAAAACAGAACTAAAAACAAACAAGATGCACACGCAAATCCAGAGACTAACCCTAGGGTTAATTTTAATTATTGTGGGCTTATGCCTTTAGACGCGGAATGATGTCAATCCTAAACAAAAGACTTAGGGGAAATGTCAAGTTTGTTTTGGCTTATAAGGTTACCTCAATCGGGCGGAGGAATACCACGGAAAAGGGGGGATGTTTTGAGCTGTTGTGTTAATTGTGAAGTGATTCGGTATGTGTGGTGCAGTGAAAGTAAGATTAATTTCCTGTCAATACCATGGAAATCACCCCCACGTGTATGATCTGTTACTTAGTCTATGTTCACTAGAATTGAAAACAGCAAGCAAGAATGTAATGCACGTGTTTTAAACCCAAATTGAAAATGATATTTGATGAAGCAAATGAGATGACTTTCACTAATGCAAAACTAGGAAAGCAAGACAAATTCTTTACTAAATATATAACAAAAACAGCAACAGCAAGTATGCTTCCTAAAATGAAAATAATCAAGAGAAACAGAAACCCGAAATGGGTCCCACCGGGCGTGCCAAAATGTTTCGCATGGAATGTTTCGGCTCTGTAGAATAGACTTGCTTCTATCCTATCATTCCTTTGAGAAACAGATAAGGGTTAGGGCTAGGAGGAATACCTGTTGAATGTTGAGATGGTGTGTGCGTACCGTAGAGAAAGATCAGATCGACTGCGAAGAACTCCTTTTTGTCTTGGAAGGACTACCTGCAAGTAAGAATACAAGACCACAAGATTTTAATTAGACAACAAATGAGGGATCTGCCTTAGGCCCAGGAAATATAAAAACTTCCTTTCGAAGGTGGTCAGTTCCCCTTTTAATATGATTCAACACAAATGATAATATAGAAAGCTATTGCAAAATCACGATTTAGGTATCTCGTTACAAAGCAATAGAAACTAAACTATCAATAATAAAGCGTCAAGTTGTTTGTTCGGTTACTGGTCGTTGATACGTTCAGGTTGAGTTATAGGGATAAACCAGGCTGGATTTGGGGTTATTAGGTGGCAAATAGGCGAGCAAAAGGGTTTTGGGGTATAAGTCACAGTAACCGATGGCGGTCACTGAGTAACCGACCACGGTTAGAGAACCGCTGCTGGTATAGGATAATCGACACCGGTAGGGTCAGTAATCTAGGTGCTTCTGGGTAGAGATTGGTTGCAAGGTGATTGTGGGGTTATTGAGATTAGGGGATGGCTGAGGGGAATGATGGGAGGATAGGGAAGACTCAGAGTGTGGTAAAATGGCCTTCTGGGCAATATCGGGGTGTGTGGGTGAAGGTTAAGTGTAGTAGTGGCTGGTAGTAGATCTAGGAATAAACTTATGATTACTATTAATCAACAGGCTCAAGAAAATGGTGCTTAGAAACATATAACATACTACTTACTTGCCCCTAATGTAGATGCAAGTTTCAGGACTGTGATGATGAAGACAGGACCCAAGTTGGATGTAGTTTCCTCTTTTGATGCTCAGATGAGTGTTACTGGGCTCTGGTTATTCAGTTGCAGTCTTGGGCTTGATGTCCTTTCTCTGCAATCTCTTCTTGTTTCTTCACTTGTCTCTACTCGGCCAAGCAAAATCTGGATTCTCTCGATGATTTCTCCTTTTCCCGATCAAATGAAAATCCGATCCTTGTTTTTGGTTGGAAGTGGTCATTTACAGGGAACCGATGGCGGTTACGCAACCGACGGCGGTCGAGTAGGAACCGGTATCGGTCTGGTCAAAGTGGGCTATTTTTGGTAAAATAGCCAGCTTTCCCTCCTTTTCTTCCGAGGGATTGGTAGCGGGCTTGGTCAAGTCATTATGAAGTTGGTTGTAGGTGTGGATGAGGAGTAGTTAGTCATAGGTGTGGAATTGGACCAAGTTATAGGTCTTAATTAGGTTAGTTTAGGGTTAAGACTAGGTCATGATGAGGTGGTGACATGAGGTGGTAGGTATGGTGATGTGGATTTATTAATTATAAGGTAATTAATAAATAATTGTGTAAGGTTAGGTGGTGAGGTTAGGTTGTGAAATGTGATGCGGGTCACAAGGGGTCGTAAGACACAAATTTGGTGTCTACAAGAATGTGGAGGTGATGGATACCTATGTGAAACAAAATGCAAAGGTGATGAACACCTATGTGAAAAAAAATCAGAGGTGATGGAAACTGAGGTGAAGCATAACACGGAGTTGATGAACACCTATGTGAAGTAAAATAAGGTGATGCATATCAAGGGGAAGGAGTTATCCTAATGGTGGACCTAGAATCATATAATGGATTGGTAGACTGATGAGACCGTGCAGATCATGTGTGAATAGGTGATCTAAGAGAATATTCTTCTCTAATTTTGAGAGAATGCGGGGACTTAGATTCTCTAGATAATGTAATGGAAACCTCAAGAGAATATTTTAGCCATGGTGTAGAAGGCGGATCGCCATTTATAGAGATGAATTATTTGTTATGAATTAATTTCAAATGTAATTGATTTAAGGAAATGATATATTTGGATGCGCAAATCTAATTGAGACCTAAGATCATGTCATACCATTTGATTATTAGTGCCACTAGAGAAGGCACAAACATGGTGATAAGACTGACAGTGATGGGAAGCTTCAAAATGCCATATGATTTAGGGGCTGGATATAAAATTTGTGAGAGTGGATAGCTGATAGCAACAAGGATTACAATAGAACATGTCATGATGCATTAACTATAATGTTATTGATAGAATTAGATCCAATAGAAGCAATAATGTGTAAGAAATTAGAAGATAATGTAGCATGATAGTCATGATTGGAGAACTTAATAAGCGGTGGAGATGTCTCAGTATGAGCAACTAGAAAATCAAGAGCACTTGATGCATGAGGAAGCATTGCGCGATATGTATGATTTTTCAAGGATTTAGCTGCTTGTTTTTCATGTTTCAAAAGAGGATTGTTAAATATCTTAAGCTTATGATTCTTGTTGAAAGGTGAAAAATCCACAGACTCTGGAAACCCAATTACATTATTATTGATCAAATCTTGAATGATATTGCAAATTTTAAAACAACAATCTGTAGAATGTCCAACATAATAATGATAGTTGCATCTGAGTTTTTCATCATAACTAATACCTTTAGGAAGAGATGGATCTAAATTGAGTGGAGGAGGAAGTGTAATAATGTTAGGAATATTGTTTTAGTGCTTACATTATAAATGTCAATATAAATATGAATTATTTTTCATAAGGTATAACAATTATGTATTTACGGGAGTGTGTTTAGAGTTGGTTTAACAACTCATCAACAATATCTAGATTTTTTATTGGAGGTTTCCTAGATAATAGGAAAAGGCTCTCCTATATATTTGTAAATGGTTTCGTATGAAATAATGTAATGGAGTTTGTGTATATTTGATGTATTGTTCCTGTGCAAGTATGGTTCTGTAGCATTATTTGGTATTAGAGAAGGCATGATATTTTTCAGTATGGGATGCTAATTTTTAGAGGGAATACGATATTCTAATGCTCAAAGCAATGGAAATATTAATTTTTATATCCTGATTTTCTCTGCTATCAGATCCACGAGAGTCTCATGTTCATTTTGTCTTCATATCACACTTGATCTGTATTCAGGGTCATTTGAGGATCAAATTCTATCAACTCATTATTGGAACAATAGTTTGGGCCTAATATAGTTTATCATTGTATATATTCATGTTTATCACTAATTTGCTATTGTGGGACACATTTGGAGAGGATCTGCCATATTGGTCAATGCCAGAATAATAATTGGTTTATTTTCCATGATTTTATGTTAGTTGAAATTAAACCTAGCTTCAAGGAATATGTGTGATCTATTCTTCTCTAGAACACTAGGTGGTTTTCCATACTAATCCCTACAGTTGAAGTAGATCCTCAATGAATTTTGCATGATATTTTTTTCCATCATTCTGTTGAGCACATGTTCTTCTAACAGTATAATAAACACGTGGATATTTTTCATTGATAATCATAGAAGAAGGTGTTATTGGACACAACCCATATATTTCATTGAAAACGATAGTTTTATAGGATTGAAAATTGTTGTTGTGTTAGGAATTGATCCATGTATTTTTTGTACAACATTCATGTGCCTTACAAGAAGACCAATCACAAGTATCACAAACCTTTATAATTATGCATACATCAATCCTCGCCGACTTTCCATGCATGATTATATTATGTTGTAAGTCATGCTCAGTTATCCAAAAGTTCATGGTTCTATGGGTAATTACTAATAGCATTATTTACTTTGAATGTTGTGATAGAGAAGATATCTTGTATTTGAATGTCCAGTTTTATAATGTTTAATTCCTGTGATCATTGTCTTAATTAGGTCAATATGCCAAGGTTAAATTGCTTAGATTTTTAATTAGTTATATTACAATTAATGAAGTGTAATGACTTATTAGGTAAATAAATATTTTCATCTAGTATCTAAAGAGTGTTTATTAGTCGTCTTATGTTCATTCAAAAGTTTCATTAAGGGAGTCTTTGTTAAATTCAGTTTCAAGAGGAACGTTTGGATTATTTTATTGTCTTCCTCATAATTTTTTTATCATTGTGTCAATACTATAAAGTAAATGTAAATTTTAGTATCATTATTGTCAAAATTTATATTTGAATTATCATGTCAAGGTGTCATGGTCATTTTGCAATCGTAAAAAAATGTTATTAAAAAAAATTGAGTCATTGTAAAACTATGAAAAATAAAAAAAAATTCCTCACTTTTCAATAAGTAGAAACATTTTTTCTTGTACTCGACATCCACCTTATGGAGGTGAATTGTTCAAAGATCCTCAAAGAAAGATTAGGCTGAGTTAGAATCTTCACACTGGAGGATGGAGGCACAAGAGGATGGAGGACAAGAAACGTCCTCTCGTCAGTCACCAATGACAGGACCACATGAAGCTATGGTGGCATTTTGAGTGTGTGTGATTTTTATTTATTTTCAGAGTTACAATTGATTTTGGTGTGATTATATTTCATTGTTCCTATTTTCAATAAGTTTAAATGTCACATTGAGGGGGGAACATGATCCAATCTTCCATTTCTAATTTTCAGTTTGTGTGTATGAGTAGCAGAATTCATCAAATTTTCCTATGTTATTCCTTGTAGTGAGATATTAATGAGGATGGATAATAGTACTTGGCACATCATGATTGGTTGTAGGTAAAACACTTGAAAACCTTCATTTGTGGTTTGTGGTAAAAAAATTGTAAAACCACCATTCTTGGTTACTAGTAATCCATTCGCAAAACCATTAGTTTGTGGTTTTTGGTAAACTAATTGCAAAACCACCATTCTTGGTTTTTGGTCAACCATTTGCAAAACCATCCTTGAGGTTTGTGAGATCCTTTGAAAATAACCAAATCATAAGAAGGTGCAAGTACAGAGGAAGGTTTTCCCCATGTTTGCACTAAGGGGGGAATGTTAGGAATATTGTTTTATTGTTTACATTATAAATGTCAATATGAATATAAATTAGTTGTCGTAAGGTATAACAACTATGTATTTACGGGAGTGTGTTGATATTTTTTTAACAACTCATCAACAATAGCTAAATTTTTTATTTGAGGTGTCCTTGATAAATAGAAAAAGAATCTCCTATATATTTTCAAGTTGTTTTGTATGAAATAATGTAATGGAGCTTGTGTATATTTGATGTATTGATCCTGTGAAAATATGGTTATGCAGCATTAAATAAGATTACTCTCGATAAGTTTTGGAAGTAAAATATGTGGAGTGATGGTAAATTTTGTATATGTACACTTAGGTGGTTTCCATTGAAGTTATTTACTATGAGATACAACTTTTACAATGATTTTAGCTTCAGTAGGTTTATCGGATGGCTTAAAATTTGATTTACTTTGAAAGTGCACATAAGATAAAGCTTGCTCTTGATACTTAAGCTTTCCTATGGATGATATTTTTGTTTTGCATAGCTTAAGAGTATGGCATAGTTGATAAAATGATGGAGATGTCTCAAATACAAAAATATCCTGGAGAGGTGGTAATAGACTTTAAATAAATAGTTCTTGAATTTCGGACCACAAGTATATTAGACATCTTGGCTAAGTTATTTTTGTATACCACAATACATAGTCCACTAGATGTTCATTATATCCTTGATTAAGTTGTGTGAGTTTATCGTATGAGATCTAAGAGCTGATATTGATTGAAAAATGAGAGAGAAAAGAATCAGCTAGATATGTAAATAATGTTATCACGTGGATAGGTAGGTCATATAACCAATGCATTGCATAATCATGAAGACTATGAGGAAAGAGTTTAGCTAGAAGAAAGCTATCATCGGCAAAATATAGACATGCCACATGAAAATCTTGGAGATGCTCTTGTGGGTCACCATTCCCATTGAAAATGGGAAGCTTAAGGGTGAAAAAATTATGAGGAAGCGGGTAAGTGGAAATAGCAGGTGTAAATGGATTGTGAAGTAATAAAGTAACATCCAAAGATAAAGACACACGAGAAGTATCTTGTTGTAATTATTAGATTTGAACTTGGAGATATTGATACAGGGAGGATAAATATGTAGTTCTAGTGGAATAAATCTTCTACATCTGAGAAACAAGAAGTTGAGTGAAATGGTTGGTGGGAGTAGAAAAAAAAATGAGAATATTATAAGTAGGAAAAAGAGTGGAAATGGGAGGTTGAGTAGCATTGAAAGTACGGATAGAGATAGAAGCATTAAGCTCAGTGAGATTGGTTTCCTCCTCATGAGTAGTATATTAAAGCAAGTATAGATCCTGTGGATGCTTAACAATATGATTATTAAGGTCCTTAAGGTGGGGCTTCAGTGAATTCACCATAAGATTGAGCCATAGTGACAAGAAGATAAGATCCGTAAAGAGAAGGTGGATTCGAGCATGGGGTTCACCAAATGATTAATAAAATATTAAATAAAATAGATGCTTAATACTAATTTTAAGATAGTAGTAAATGAATAATAAATTAATTATAGAAAAAGACCCAAGAAAATTAAGCTGGAGAATATAAAACCCTAGTTGCAAAGAAGGGATAAGAATACTTATTTGTTTCAAATTTAATTCTAGATTCTGCTAATGTTTTGACCCGGTGAACAGAGAGGGAGAAGTATCACACAAAACCTTAGAAAACTATGCAAGATGAAGATCTTCTTGGACTGGGATGCCTAGAAAGGCTCAAGGGTTCTTGTGGGTGCCCTAGACCTTCTCAGGGAACCTATGACTGCTCAAACCCTCAAGAATCATCCTTTAAAAGGTTCATTAACCATCACCTTTTGTTGCTAATATGTCACACAATGATCATCGATGTCATTTGTAACCTACAATGAAATATTGACCTGTAAAACCCTCAAGGGTGCATCAAATCCTGAAAAGAAAAGAATGTAAATGATTAGTCAGACTATCCTTAGCCATAAAACATGTGAACTTGTGACTGAGTGTTGCAATACATTTAAAACCCAATGTAGTTCTAGGTGTGTGTGTGTGTGTGTGTGTGTGTGGAATTTTACCCTAGGTGGCTCTTGTGCATGTCGCACTTTATAGTGATAAAATAGCTAGATGTAAGAAAATGTAATAGATGTGTACATGGAATAGAATGAACTTCCCCTCCTATGAAGTGTATGTATAAGAACCCAGTCCCTTATGCTTCAATGGATGCTTGGTTGCTCTTGAATAGCCTTTGGATGCAACTGTACGATGGAAAAGTGACAAGCGAGCATGGGAATCTACAAGTAACTGTTCCTTGCACCTGACCTCCTGAGGTCGTGCCAAGACAGCTGGTGGGGATGGAATATACATGGGGTATAGACAAACTAGTTAGGCAATCTTATATCTTTGACACACACTAATGGAACCTGAGAATCTAAAGCAAAGAAGGCCCTCCTAACCTGAACTGGCATGATAGATCGGTTGGTGAGGATGACTGCTCGAATGCTCCAATCAATATCGATCTCTGGCATGTTTTGATCTATGGGTTGTGGGATACATGGAAAATGACCTGGGATTGTTTCGTGTATATCTCCAGATAGGGTCATAAGATGGATGATGGATATATAGTGGATTCTACGGGCAATTCTCTGGTCTAGTCCAAAATCTTTATCTTCATTAGCTACTATATCTAACAAGGATAACTATGTGATAATATCTGGTGGAAGTGGAGAGGATCTAAAAACTGGCATCCTCAAACCCATGTCAATGTTCGATTGATTTATAGGTCCATTTGGTTGTGGGATATGTGGACCACAACCGTAAGTTCATGGTCATTGTGGACCTCCTATGGTCATGCACAGAATTAATCCCCAATCCCTAATATCCAATAGTCGTATGCCTTTTTGGCCTCTATATTCAGAACTAAAAGTTGTGAGATCTTCTCAGAGTACCTTACAAGTGTTCTGGCAATTTGAATTCTTAAGCTAGTGTCTATGTTAGTGAGAATATCTCCTGCATCTGGTTGTGGACCGAGAAGATCACAGTCAAACGTTTTCTCGTCATGTCAATTCCTTCTACAACATGTGGATATTTATTTAGGGTAATATGTAGATTTGGGGGGCGTTGGGTTTGGACCAAAACATATGCTCTTGGTCGTCTCGTATGTTTAAACTCGCTCATAGTTCATGTGATCTTCTTGTATGTCCTTGTTTTTTATAAGACCGGGATTCTGAGATTTTGTCTACATTGGTTATTGCTCCACAAACTAGTTGAGTGGTGATTGCTCGAATACTAGCCTCTGGTCTCCCCCTAGTTCCCAATGGATTGTCATACAAAAGAAAAATATAAATCTTAAACTAAAGCAAAGTAAGCTAAAGTCTGTAACATATTCCACACAGATATAACGTCGTTCGTTTATTTGTATTTTTTCTAAGATTTTATAACAATTTTAAGATAAAAAATTATTTAGTAGAAATGAAAAAAATATTTATAACTTAGAAATGACAACTAAGCTCAGGATACAAATAGGTAAACGAACAAAGTAAACGAGTATACTAGAACCAGGGAAAAGACTGTCTTGTGTATTGTGAATCTATTCTCAATAACGCAATAACTAATCGTAATCTATTTGAAATACCCTAGCTTACCTCAGAGTGAGGAATTAATCATGTTTCTTGGAAACTATCAATCCCCACAGCGTCCCTGGCAATATCGAAAGCAAAGGAGTGAAATAAATGATTCAGACTACGCATGTTGAGAGCGTGTTGTGAAAACTAAAACTTTGATACCTGAACCTATATTGTGGAGAACAGTGGTGATCTTTCTTAGGGTTTGGCTTTTTCCCCAGATCAGTGTGGTCCTCCTCATTCCTGATCGTTCTCACGTGAATTCAAGAAAGCATGTATGCGTGCAGCAACAGAAGTAGTAATTGGAACCCTGACATCTTTGGGTGCACTAAAATACAGATGTAGAGCAGGAGAGGGCTAGCGTCAAGAGAAGCAGGGCTGTTGCTTATGTAATCATAGCGGGATTTATCACGAGTCATGCAACATAAAACATCAAGAAACCTGAAACTATTCTTCGTGACAACAGAAACCACCACTCTATGGTCTTCACAGACGAAAAGGAAACTATCCTATCCCTCATTGTTGTATGAAACATACGTAACACTAAAACAACAATCAAGTGGCTTCTAAACAGCAAAACAAGCGAATATGCATGCAAACAATGAAACTAGTGAGTTCCTACTCAAAGTGAAAGAACTCAGCTATTGAAATGAAAAATGATGGAGACACATTTTGAGGGGCCATTTGCTGAAAACCAACCAGCTAGTTTTTAGAATTCCCATTTACCCAAAGGTGAAGATCTAATGCACTCTTTTAACCAGAAATAATGAAAAACAACTATTCACCATGTGAACAAAAATCCATAAATACGCAAAGTGGTGAAAAAGCGTAATGTTGAAATTTTCTAACGCGATTCATGATAACAGGAACATTCTGTAAAACATTGAATGACCATCATCCTAAGCAAGGCGGTGGTTATAGACCGCCCCCTACCTGGGTGGCGTCCACTAGACTCCACCCAAGGCCAGGGAGGCAGTTTCATCACCTGAAGAACCAAAGTAGGAAAATATGGGGGGAAAAGCAAAACAAGCAACGCAGAGGCTAAGCACGGCACACGGGATGTTAATGTACACTTGGCGATCTTTTTTCTGAATCCCAAACACTTGCGAGAGACTTGTATCATCTTAGGGAACGGTGACATCTTTTCAGCCAGCGTAGTACCCTTACGAAATTTGTGGGTACGTAAAAAAACTAGTGGTGAAGCTAATGCTTAGTTTTCGTGTTCTTTAGTAATTATAATGTACTTTATATTTTAATATGGTTCTCTTTTCTTGACTTGCGTCATCAACCCCCCTAAAAGATGACACCAAAAATATAAGATGCTTAAACAATTAGAAAGGACTAAAAGATTTAGTAAACTACAATAGGCCAGGAGCACCCAATTCTAGTATCCTAGCAGGGCGCTAAGTGTCCAGACGCTCATGTAAAACTAAAGGTTCATAGGTCAGATTGTAGAAAGATGTGGTCAATAGAACAAAAGTGGACAAATAACAAATATGCCAAAGATCTGGTTGAATTATTAATTTTTCAGACGTGATGAATCATATGGAATTAGTTGTAAAATGGGATCATAGAATTACCAATTTTTGATTGTGTTTCTACACCAAAACACGCTAACATCTCACTAGGTGGACAATCACTCTCAAGCGCCTCAAATGCCTTAATTGGTGACAGTTTCCCGAAAACATTCTCAAAATCCTTTTTTCACACTTTTTTCACCACACTTTGTGCCCCCTTGAATATTCCCTAAGGTTGAAATTGGAATAAGGGGACACTAAGTTTGAACCAAAACACCCCATTAATTTTTTAATTTCTTCACTTGAAATCATCACTTATATTTTAAGGGTAAAAAAAAGTGAATTAAGTTGCCTGAGTTGACTTTCAATGATAGGGGAACATTCAAGTCATCACTGTTTGCCTGCTTCTTATCCCTTGGATGTACCTAGAGGTGAAAAGTTTACCATTGACACAAAATTATAAACCCCCATCATAGAAACTTCTTGCAGACTACCCCTGCCACTTTTTGCACCTAGTTCACAAACTTGCAATTCTGCCTTTGTCTTCTTTCATTTTCTTGAACCACAGGTAAAACAATTTAACAGCATTTTATCCCCATTGTCCCGAGGTAGCAATGGAATAAGGGAGAATACAAAAGTGTGACCCCCTTCCTTCCATAGTCGCACTTGTCACAGTGGCAAAAAGAATCATTTTTCACTCCTAGTGCTTCATTCCACTCCTAAATCTCATCCCCAAGGAGACTCAACTCTGTCACTGTATCACCATCTAGTTGCAGTAACACTTATTATTTCATTTTTTATTTATTCTTTTTCTCTCTTGAATTGGTGTAACTCCACTTCACCACCCACCAACCACAATTAAGATTTCAAGTCAAACATGAGTTAACGCTTGTACGAAATAATAACCACTCCTTCTCACCGGTAACACACTTAAGTCATCTAAAACAATTAAATTCTATATTATTCCTCAAAACCTCCATTTTCCACATGTATGATGTTTTATCTTTTCGGCCTAAATCAGTCCTTGCAATTAAATAATTCTCATATCTCTCCACAACAAACAATCTGTAGAATGTCCAACATAATAATGATAGTTGCATCTGAGTTTTTCATCATAACTAATACCTTTAGGAAGAGATGGATCTAAATTGAGTGGAGGAGGAAGTGTAATAATGTTAGGAATATTGTTTTAGTGCTTACATTATAAATGTCAATATAAATATGAATTATTTTTCATAAGGTATAACAATTATGTATTTACGGGAGTGTGTTTAGAGTTGGTTTAACAACTCATCAACAATATCTAGATTTTTTATTGGAGGTTTCCTAGATAATAGGAAAAGGCTCTCCTATATATTTGTAAATGGTTTCGTATGAAATAATGTAATGGAGTTTGTGTATATTTGATGTATTGTTCCTGTGCAAGTATGGTTCTGTAGCATTATTTGGTATTAGAGAAGGCATGATATTTTTCAGTATGGGATGCTAATTTTTAGAGGGAATACGATATTCTAATGCTCAAAGCAATGGAAATATTAATTTTTATATCCTGATTTTCTCTGCTATCAGATCCACGAGAGTCTCATGTTCATTTTGTCTTCATATCACACTTGATCTGTATTCAGGGTCATTTGAGGATCAAATTCTATCAACTCATTATTGGAACAATAGTTTGGGCCTAATATAGTTTATCATTGTATATATTCATGTTTATCACTAATTTGCTATTGTGGGACACATTTGGAGAGGATCTGCCATATTGGTCAATGCCAGAATAATAATTGGTTTATTTTCCATGATTTTATGTTAGTTGAAATTAAACCTAGCTTCAAGGAATATGTGTGATCTATTCTTCTCTAGAACACTAGGTGGTTTTCCATACTAATCCCTACAGTTGAAGTAGATCCTCAATGAATTTTGCATGATATTTTTTTCCATCATTCTGTTGAGCACATGTTCTTCTAACAGTATAATAAACACGTGGATATTTTTCATTGATAATCATAGAAGAAGGTGTTATTGGACACAACCCATATATTTCATTGAAAACGATAGTTTTATAGGATTGAAAATTGTTGTTGTGTTAGGAATTGATCCATGTATTTTTTGTACAACATCCATGTGCCTTACAAGAAGACCAATCACAAGTATCACAAACCTTTATAATTATGCATACATCAATCCTCGCCGACTTTCCATGCATGATTATATTATGTTGTAAGTCATGCTCAGTTATCCAAAAGTTCATGGTTCTATGGGTAATTACTAATAGCATTATTTACTTTGAATTGATAGAGAAGATATCTTGTATTTGAATGTCCAGTTTTATAATGTTTAATTCCTGTGATCATTGTCTTAATTAGGTCAATATGCCAAGGTTAAATTGCTTAGATTTTTAATTAGTTATATTACAATTAATGAAGTGTAATGACTTATTAGGTAAATAAATATTTTCATCTAGTATCTAAAGAGTGTTTATTAGTCGTCTTATGTTCATTCAAAAGTTTCATTAAGGGAGTCTTTGTTAAATTCAGTTTCAAGAGGAACGTTTGGATTATTTTATTGTCTTCCTCATAATTTTTTTATCATTGTGTCAATACTATAAAGTAAATGTAAATTTTAGTATCATTATTGTCAAAATTTATATTTGAATTATCATGTCAAGGTGTCATGGTCATTTTGCAATCGTAAAAAAATGTTATTAAAAAAAATGAGTCATTGTAAAACTATGAAAAATAAAAAAAAATTCCTCACTTTTCAATAAGTAGAAACATTTTTTCTTGTACTCGACATCCACCTTATGGAGGTGAATTGTTCAAAGATCCTCAAAGAAAGATTAGGCTGAGTTAGAATCTTCACACTGGAGGATGGAGGCACAAGAGGATGGAGGACAAGAAACGTCCTCTCGTCAGTCACCAATGACAGGACCACATGAAGCTATGGTGGCATTTTGAGTGTGTGTGATTTTTATTTATTTTCAGAGTTACAATTGATTTTGGTGTGATTATATTTCATTGTTCCTATTTTCAATAAGTTTAAATGTCACATTGAGGGGGGAACATGATCCAATCTTCCATTTCTAATTTTCAGTTTGTGTGTATGAGTAGCAGAATTCATCAAATTTTCCTATGTTATTCCTTGTAGTGAGATATTAATGAGGATGGATAATAGTACTTGGCACATCATGATGTGGTTGTAGGTAAAACACTTGAAAACCTTCATTTGTGGTTTGTGGTAAAAAAATTGTAAAACCACCATTCTTGGTTACTAGTAATCCATTCGCAAAACCATTAGTTTGTGGTTTTTGGTAAACTAATTGCAAAACCACCATTCTTGGTTTTTGGTCAACCATTTGCAAAACCATCCTTGAGGTTTGTGAGATCCTTTGAAAATAACCAAATCATAAGAAGGTGCAAGTACAGAGGAAGGTTTTCCCCATGTTTGCACTAAGGGGGGAATGTTAGGAATATTGTTTTATTGTTTACATTATAAATGTCAATATGAATATAAATTAGTTGTCGTAAGGTATAACAACTATGTATTTACGGGAGTGTGTTGATATTTTTTTAACAACTCATCAACAATAGCTAAATTTTTTATTTGAGGTGTCCTTGATAAATAGAAAAAGAATCTCCTATATATTTTCAAGTTGTTTTGTATGAAATAATGTAATGGAGCTTGTGTATATTTGATGTATTGATCCTGTGAAAATATGGTTATGCAGCATTAAATAAGATTACTCTCGATAAGTTTTGGAAGTAAAATATGTGGAGTGATGGTAAATTTTGTATATGTACACTTAGGTGGTTTCCATTGAAGTTATTTACTATGAGATACAACTTTTACAATGATTTTAGCTTCAGTAGGTTTATCGGATGGCTTAAAATTTGATTTACTTTGAAAGTGCACATAAGATAAAGCTTGCTCTTGATACTTAAGCTTTCCTATGGATGATATTTTTGTTTTGCATAGCTTAAGAGTATGGCATAGTTGATAAAATGATGGAGATGTCTCAAATACAAAAATATCCTGGAGAGGTGGTAATAGACTTTAAATAAATAGTTCTTGAATTTCGGACCACAAGTATATTAGACATCTTGGCTAAGTTATTTTTTATACCACAATACATAGTCCACTAGATGTTCATTATATCCTTGATTAAGTTGTGTGAGTTTATCGTATGAGATCTAAGAGCTGATATTGATTGAAAAATGAGAGAGAAAAGAATCAGCTAGATATGTAAATAATGTTATCACGTGGATAGGTAGGTCATATAACCAATGCATTGCATAATCATGAAGACTATGAGGAAAGAGTTTAGCTAGAAGAAAGCTATCATCGGCAAAATATAGACATGCCACATGAAAATCTTGGAGATGCTCTTGTGGGTCACCATTCCCATTGAAAATGGGAAGCTTAAGGGTGAAAAAATTATGAGGAAGCGGGTAAGTGGAAATAGCAGGTGTAAATGGATTGTGAAGTAATAAAGTAACATCCAAAGATAAAGACACACGAGAAGTATCTTGTTGTAATTATTAGATTTGAACTTGGAGATATTGATACAGGGAGGCTAAATATGTAGTTCTAGTGGAATAAATCTTCTACATCTGAGAAACAAGAAGTTGAGTGAAATGGTTGGTGGGAGTAGAAAAAAAAATGAGAATATTATAAGTAGGAAAAAGAGTGGAAATGGGAGGTTGAGTAGCATTGAAAGTACGGATAGAGATAGAAGCATTAAGCTCAGTGAGATTGGTTTCCTCCTCATGAGTAGTATATTAAAGCAAGTATAGATCCTGTGGATGCTTAACAATATGATTATTAAGGTCCTTAAGGTGGGGCTTCAGTGAATTCACCATAAGATTGAGCCATAGTGACAAGAAGATAAGATCCGTAAAGAGAAGGTGGCTTCGAGCATGGGGTTCACCAAATGATTAATAAAATATTAAATAAAATAGATGCTTAATACTAATTTTAAGATAGTAGTAAATGAATAATAAATTAATTATAGAAAAAGACCCAAGAAAATTAAGCTGGAGAATATAAAACCCTAGTTGCAAAGAAGGGATAAGAATACTTATTTGTTTCAAATTTAATTCTAGATTCTGCTAATGTTTTGACCCAGTGAACAGAGAGGGAGAAGTATCACACAAAACCTTAGAAAACTATGCAAGATGAAGATCTTCTTGGACTGGGATGCCTAGAAAGGCTCAAGGGTTCTTGTGGGTGCCCTAGACCTTCTCAGGGAACCTATGACTGCTCAAACCCTCAAGAATCATCCTTTAAAAGGTTCATTAACCATCACCTTTTGTTGCTAATATGTCACACAATGATCATCGATGTCATTTGTAACCTACAATGAAATATTGACCTGCAAAACCCTCAAGGGTGCATCAAATCCTGAAAAGAAAAGAATGTAAATGATTAGTCAGACTATCCTTAGCCATCAAACATGTGAACTTGTGACTGAGTGTTGCAATACATATAAAACCCAATGTAGTTCTAGTTGTGTGTGTGTGTGTGTGTGTGTGTGTGTGTGTGGAATTTTACCCTAGGTGGCTCTTGTGCATGTTGCACTTTATAGTGATAAAATAGATAGATGTAAGAAAATGTAATAGATGTGTACATAGAATGGAATGAATTTCCCCTCCTATGAAGTGTATGTATAAGAACCCAGTCCCTTATGCTTCAATGGATGCTTGGTTGCTCTTGAATAGCCTTTGGATGCAACTGTACGATGGAAAAGTGACAAGCGAGCATGGGAATCTACAAGTAACTTTTCCTTGCACCTGACCTCCTGAGGTCATGCCAAGACAGCTGGTGGGGATGGAATATACATGGGGTACAAACAAACTAGTTAGGAAATCTTATATCTTTGACACACACTAATGGAACCTGAGAATCTAAAGCAAAGAAGGCCCTCCTAACCTGAACTGGCATGATAGATCGGTTGGTGAGGATGACTGCTCGAAGGCTCCAATCAATATCGAGCTCTGGCATGATTTGATCTATGGGTTGTGGGATACATGGAAAATGACCTGGGATTGTTTCGTGTATATCTCCAGATAGGGTCATAAGATGGATGATGGATATATAGTGGATTCTACGGGCAATTCTCTGGTCTAGTCCAAAATCTTTATCTTCATTAGCTACTATATCTAACAAGGATAACTATGTGATAATATCTGGTGGAAGTGGAGAGGATCTAGAAACTGGCATCCTCAAACCCATGTCAATGTTCAGATTGATTTGTAGGTCCATTTGGTTGTGGGATATGTGGACCACAACCGTAAGTTCATGGTCATTGTGGACCCTCCTATGGTCATGCACAGAATTAATCCCCAATCCCTAATATCCAATAGTCGTATGCCTTTTTCGGCCTCTATATTCAGAACTAAAAGTTGTGAGATCTTCTCAGAGTACCTTACAAGTGTTCTGGCAATTTGAATTCTTAAGCTAGTGTCTATGTTAGTGAGAATATCTCCTGCATCTGGTTGTGGGACCAAAGGATCACAATCAAATGTTTTCTCTCATTCAAGTCCTTCTACAATCATGTGGATATTTATTTAGGGTAATATGTAGTTTGGCTGGTTTGACCAAAACATATGCGCTTGGTCGTCTTCTATGTTTAATCCTCTCATATGTGCATTGATCTCTTGTATGTCCGTTGTTGTTTAGAAGACCTGGATTCTGAGATTTTGATCTACATTGGTTATTGCTCCCACAAGACTAGGTTGAGGTGTGATTGGCTCGAATACGTATTCTCTGGGCTCCCTAGGTCCCATGATTGTCATACAAAAGAAGCAATATAAATCTAACTAAAGCAAAGTAAACTAAGTATGTAAAGTATATCCACAACATATATAAACTCTTCTTTTTTTGTATTTTTGATAGATTTTTTAACAAATTTAAGATAAAAATTATTTAATAGAATTGAAAGAGAAATTATTTAATATCTAGAAAATGACAACTAAGCTAATAACAAAATATAAAACAAACAAAGTAAACGAGTATAGCTACCTGCTTGTGTAGTTGTGAATCTATTCTAAATAACCAAATAACTAATCTAATCTATTTGAAATACCCTGATCTTACCTCAGGAGTGAGGAATGAATCATAGTTTCTTGGAAACTATCAATCCCCACAGCTTCCCTGGCAATATCGAAAGCAAGATTAATTGAAATGAAATGATTCGCTACTCTATTTGATATGTTTTAACTAAAACTTTGATAGCCTGAACCTAGATTTTGTAGAACAGTGGTGAATCTGATTGTGTGTGGCTTTGTCCCCTCAGTGTGGTCTCCTCATTCCTTCGTTCTCACGTGAATCAAGAAAAGCATGTAATGCTAGCATCAACAGAAGTAGGTATTGGAACAATGACAGCTTTGGGTGCAGACTAAATACAATGTGAGTAGGAGAGGGATAGCGCAAGAGAACAGGGCTTTGCTTATGTAATTCATAGCGGGATTTATCACGAGTCATGCAACATAAAACATCAAGAACCTGAAACTATTCTTCTTGACGAACAAAACCACAACTCTAATGGCTTCAGACTGAAAATGAAACTATCCTATCTCAATTGATTGTATGAAACAGTAATAACACTAAAACAACAAGATCATGTGGCTTCTAAACAGCAAAACAAGACTAGATATGCATGCAACAAATGAAAACTATTGAGTTCCTAATCAAAATTGAAAGACTAAGCTATTGAAATGAGAAAATGAGAGACAAATTTTGAGGGGCCATTTGCTTGAAAACCAACCAGCTATTTTTAGAATTCCCATTTACCCAAAGGTGAAATCTAAATTGAACTCTTTTACAATAAATAATGGAAAAACACTATTCCAGGGAACCAAAATCATAAATACGAGCAAAGGTGGTGAAAAAAGCTGGTAAATGTTGAAATTTTACGCGAGTCATGATAAAAGGAACATTCTGTAAAAACATGTGAAGGACCATCATCCTAAGCAAGGCGGTGGTTATAGGACCGCCACCCTACCTGGGTGGCGGTCACGAGACTGCCACCCAAGCAGGGAGGCAGTTTCGTCACTGAAGACCAAAAAGTAAGGAAAAGAGGGGGGAAGAGCAAAACAAAGCACGCAGAGGCTAAGCAAGGCACACGGGATGTTAATGTACACTTGGAGAGCTTTTCTGAATCCCAAACACCTTGCGAGGAGACTTGTATCATCATTAGGGAACGTGTGACATCGTTTCAGCAGCGTAGTACCCTTACAATTTTGGGTACGTAAAAAAACTTAGGTGGTGATAGCTAATGCTTAGTTCTTGTTCCTTTATTATGATAATGTAACTTTATATTTATATGGTTCTCTTTCTTGAATTTCGTAATCAACCCCAAAAGGATGACTACCAAAAATATAAGATGCTTAAACAATTAGAAAGGACCTAAAAGATGTTAGTAAAATACAAATAGGCCAGGAGCACCTCATGCTAGTATCCTAGCAGGGCGCTAGTGTCCAGACTCATGTAAAACTAAAGGGTCAGAGGTCAGATTGAGAAAGAATGTGTGTAAGACAAAAAGTGGAAACAAAATGAAACAAAATATGGCCAAAGATATGGGTTAATTATTAATTTTCATACTTATGAATCATATGGATATTAGTATGTAATAAGGACTATATAATTACCCAAATTTTGTGATTTTGTTTCTACACCAAAACACTCTAACATGCTCACTAGGTGGAAAAATCACTCTCAGCGTCCTCAAATGCACTTAATGGGTGACATCAACATTCTAAAAATCCTTTGTCACACTTTTTCACACTTTGTGTCCCATTGAATATTCCCTAAGGTGAAATTGGAATAAGGGGGACACTAAAGTTTGAACCCCATTATTTTTTAAGTTTCTTCACTTGAAATCATCACTTATGATTTTAGGGTAAAAAAATGAGTGAATTAAGTTGCCTGGTTGACTTTTCATGATAGGTGAACATTCAAGTCACACTTTTGCATGCTTTCTTTCCCCTTGGATTGTACCTAAGGTGAAAAGGTTACAATGGGACACAAAATTATGACCCCCATCATAGAAAACTTCTTGCAACTCACCCCTGACCACGTTTGCACCTAGGTTTCACAAACTTGCATTCTGCCTTTTCTTCCTTTCATGTTCTTGAACCCAGGTAAAAAAATTTAACTCATTTTATCCCCATTGTCCCTAAGGTACAAATGGAATAAGGGAGATACAAAAGTGTGACCCCCTTCCTTCCATATAGCACTTGGTCACTTGAAAAATCAATTTTTCACTCCTAGTGCTCATTCCCAACTCCCTAAATCTCATCCACAAGGAACTAAAATCTGTCACTTATCACCATCTAGTGCAAGTAACACTTATTTTCCATTTTTTATTCTTTTTCTCTCTTGAATTGGTGTAACTCCACTTCAACCACCCACCAACCACAATTAAGATTTCAAGTCAAAACATGAGTTAACGCTTGTAAGAAAAATAACCAACTCTTCTCACCTAACACACTTAGTCATTTAAAAAAAATTAAATTCTATATTATTCCCTCCAAAACCTCCATTTCTCCACATGTATGATGTTTTATTTTTCCCATAAAATCAGTCTTGCAAATTAAATAAATTCTCATATCTCTCACACAATGCACCCAATTTCCACCAAAATTTACTGACGCTTTCCTTCTAAAAATGGGTAGTTTGTAAGAGAAATTCCATAGGTTATATATATAATTTATATAAACCAATTTAAATTTTAAGCCCCTAAAGTTTCCTTTTCAGATCTATGAAGTTTCGGTAAATGAAAAACTTCAAAAACTAGAGCATAAGTGCTTTAAGTAAAACTTGAACTTTTGCGATCAATTTTGTTACAATCCTAGACCCAAAATATATCCATAAAAAAATATTAAGTGTACAAGGATTCATATGTTTTGATATAGCATGTTTCTAAAAATGGTGAATTCTTGGCACCCGTGCACTCTAAACAAGTAAAACCCATTAAAAAGTGAAAATTGTGAAAAATTACTAAAAATGGCCATCCTAGTCAGGATTTGTTAAAAATTGTAAGTCTTGAAATAAGGAAACTCACATTCCACATATCTCATTAATTTTTTCCAAAATTTCAAGGCTAGGAAGTTTTCTTGTGGTTCAAATATGAGAGAAATCCCTCGCAAGATCCCAAAACATCAGTCTTGAGGTTAATTATGCATGACACACTTGGATGCAAGAAACTAGATGATTCAAATCATCATAGTAGTTTAGAAAGATGGTCTTCATAGTTGAAGCACTCATATGGTTGTCATAGAGATAAATTTTAAACCTCTAGGAAGTCACAAGTAGGATGATGGTGATCACTATATTACAAAATTTTCCTTGTGTTCAATTATCTTTCCAAAAGAAAGGGAGAAATGTGAATAAAACCATGGAAAAAAACATATTCGAATGAATTAGTTTATGTAAAGGATTTTCATTTTAACCACATGATACCAAGGTACCCAAGAGCATCATGTTTTTAGGAGAATTTATTACAGGTTCATGAAGTGTAATGTCTCTTAACAATGTTTCTAAACACTCATTCAGTACTTTGGAGTGTACTTACATATAACAAAAGGATATTTTACCACAATGTTTTTGTCTAACAAGGAGCCCAAGGAAAAGAGTTTTATTCAGGGGTAATTCTTGTATTTGAAAAATTCCCTATTTGAATTAGGAGAAAATGAGAAGAAAATTATCAAGGTATCCTAAGTATGTTTCCATTCAAAAAGAAGACATAATTGTCAAAAGGTGAATGTTGGATCCAAGAAGGATAAGTGTATGATCTCCATGTACTAACTCAAACTTTGTGTTCAAAGAAGATCGTCATGTTCCTATCTCATAACACTATTTTTGAATAATTATTCAATACCTTGGAAGGCGTCTTTGTCTCATAGAAGAAAGAGTTACAATCTTAATTTTCTAGTTCAACAGGTGGTTGAATGCAAATAACTTCATCCATTGTCCATTTGAAGTAGTATTATTCATCAACAAAATTATTTCTCATCTCTGGATATTCACTTCTCTCTCTTCTCATCTCTCCTCCCTCTCCCTAATATTCTACTCTTTCATTGAGGAAGTGTTTTTTCACTCTTTCATCTTTTTCACTTAAGTGAATTAATGTTGCATTGTAAAAGTCCCTTTTCAAAAATAAGAAAAGGACCTAGTTTCATTCCTAAGGAATTTTAAAATTTGTGTAGTGGTGACATGAAAATTCATGTGGTGTGGAGAGGAAGAGAAATTTTAAGCTATAAATTGAAATGACAAATCCATTCCAAGGGGCTGGAAATTTTTTATTGTTGTAAGTTATTGGATTTCACTAATATTAAAAGCAATAATAGCTACATCTCTTCTATCTCCTTATCTATGTTCCTCCATCCTATCTAGTTTCCAACTTTACAAGCATTGTAATCTTATACAACCAAGAAGGAACTTTGTGTCCTTAATTAATGGATCTATAAAAATTTGTGTCTCAAATTTTTTGGTCTTGTTGTTGATTGTATGGTTGAATTATTTTAATTAAATGTGGACCTACACTAGTTATTATTGGTGAGAATCTATTAGTTCCTACTAACAAAATTAACCTTATCTCCCTATTTATCCTACTCCCCTTCACCTCTCTCAAATATAATTCCTCCCTTGTACATTGTACAAGAATTTTTCCATATGTTTAGTGGAGTACTCTTGTGTGATTTCTGACCTAACACCCCTATCATTATGCAGTTACTATGCCGCAATTACTATGTTCCAACATCCAACTGAGTTTCCTAAACTTGACTAACATACTTAAGATTATAATTTCATTAACCCATTTAATCATTTTCTTAAATATTAATGATAAAAATGCTTTATGAATCAACTAAGCATAATTTAACCTAAAAAGGTTACAAGGTGTAAATTACCCGAGAGGTAGGTATGCAGATAAAATATGCTTTTCTAACCATTCTAAATACATGTTTAATTTTATCTTAAATGTATCATCTTATATCATATAATGGCATGATTGATCTCAATGTTATGAATTTGTGTTCATTAGATCTTTTCTTACTTCAGTTTTAGCTTAAAACAAGCTTATTTAAAACTATTACATTAGAATTTATAATGCTGAAGTCTAAATCCTTTTAGTTCCCTTTTTAAGAATTCATATTTTGATTAAAGGAATCTGCCTAGGGTAAAACACAATCAACCATCCTCATAATATATTCATAACACTTAACAAGATCTCAATTAAATATCTTTGATTATTTTCAAGGAAAATATCCTTTTTCCTTTATCAAGGACTAATGTCCTAATTATGAAAATAGTTCACATATGTTTTAATACAACAAAGAATTCATACCCATATATAGAATTCATTCATATTCCATTTCTATTATTTAATGATCTACTCAAGAGTATCGACTATTAGTTGTGCTCTTTTACGGGTAAATAAATCAACTAATAATTTAGATCCTTAATCCAAGATTTTTATAAATATAAGAACTATTAAGTTTAAAAATCCCATATCACATAAATATCTAAAATGCCCCCTTCATGCATGATATTACTCAATAATATATCAATTTATGTCAATGAAAGTATCACAAGTAAAACAGTAATCAACAATCATCAAGCCATTCATTTATCAAAAAGGGAGTGATCCACTCACTAAATACAGAAATATTTCCAAGTATTATAAAATGTCATTATATCAATATAAAACTAGTTTTATTACATCTTATTTTTATGAAAAAAGTAAATTTCAAGTGATGTCTCTACATAATCATCATAATAAAGGGACACTTTCTTTAGTAAAATAGATATAAATTTCTATATGTCTTTCTCCTTTCATCTTTTATGAAATCCATATGCAAAATTGTTAGCATGAGTCAGTTCATATGAACTAGGCATGATAAATGCTATAACTTTAAATCATTGTTATTTTATCTAACTATTTCATAAAAGGAACTCTACTATTAATGAAACAGTTCTGAAAGCACAATTAAGATTAATAGAAAGACTTTCCAAAATATTAAAAAAACAAGAAGGAGAGAGAAATATCATAGAATCAACAAGAAGTAATATTTCAGTAAGAAATAATAAAATCAACATACTTAATTCTATCTCAAACACCAATATGAACTCATTACAACCTACTAGTCATCTAAACAACAATATTAAAGAAGGAAGGAATTCATATTTCCAATCCCAATCTTATCTTCTCATTCAAGTTTCATATTTAAGTTCTCCAACTCGACCTATTATGACTTTTCAAGAAGAAGTACAAATATATACACAACTACCTTTCTATAATAAGTATATTGTTATGTTATTCAAATTTAACAACCTGAATAATTGGAGTCATTTTTATGCCCTTTCAAAGAACAAGGAAATCCCATGCGCATTTCCTACCACCCAACGGGCGTTGGACACTAGCCTGAGGCACGCATGGGTGCCAAGCCCCTCCTTTATGTGAGTTATGTGAGAATTCATTAGCTATGACATAAAATTAAGTGAAGAGACTTAAAATGAACCATAAATTCATCTTAGAGCTTAGAATGTGCTTCTAGACCAATGTATTCATTTAGATAAGAAAAACATTACAAAATATAGATCTGAATCATAACAGAAGGGAAATAAAAAGGGATGTACACCCACTCATATGAAATATATATAAAACTAATCCATACAGATGTAAGTAAAAATATAACCACACATATATTCATATTAATTATGTTGATAACCACATCGCATTAACCGAGGCAATCACAGATCCATATAATAGTGTAGACCAATGTCATGCATCAAAACTAGACTTAATTCCTTCATAATACAAAGAAAAATATTCAGAACCATCCCCTTGATACAATATATTCCTACAGATCCTATAACCCCAACCCATAGAGCTCTCACGGTATTCCTATATAGCTTCTCCTCTCTTCAACTCTCAGTTCCTCCATCTGTGTATTTCTTCTACCGGGTGCTCATATATATAGCCTCAACAAGCACCAAAATGCCTTTCTGAGTTATAGATCAATTTACATGTGTCAAAGTGGTCCTTCATGGGAGCATGCTCCTTCAGATGTGAGCTCTCCATCCTTCACCATGATGACCTTTTGGAATCTTCTATCGCAAGGTATATTCCTTTCATGGGCTTCACGTTGCTAGGCAGACACCTTATCCACTTCACAGGCACAATTGGATCATGCTTTCCTCATGTTCTTGATATGTCAAATATGGCTAAGTCCCAAAACCTTTTCTCTTCCTTGCACACACACACTACTGGTTCTACTAAACCATCCTAAAATCCTGTCTTGTGCACTTTCTTCATGCGCTCCCTTCATCAAATAGGCCTTGCGTGCCCACGCTGCTTCTTATACTTAGCCAATATTTTAGGGGCCCAACATCACCCCACACTACAACTATTCTCCACCTTTGGGAACACCTTCTTCAATGAATAAATAATGACCTTCCTTGAATAGTTTAAAGAAAGAATAAAGGAATGAATAATTTGGGGAAGAATGAAATAATGGGAAAACTATGATTACTTCTATAAGAGGAGAGGGAAATCTTTCTTCAAGTCTACCTCCAAGTTATTCTAAGTATCGACCTTGCTTTGTTCCTGTTGATAGAGGTCACTGAATAATGCACTCACCTCTTAAAAGCTTAGCCCTTATCCTTGGGTATGCATTGTTTCCATGATCCCCTCCAATTAGTTTCCAAAATCCTCGAGTACATCCATCCTTCAAGTGATCTGGGGATACAACTCCTTCAATCAATTTTTTATTGAGCCCTGCAAGGTCTCAATAGCCTCTGATTTATTCTCAACCTTGGCTAGAATCCTATCATGTTCTGCTCTATTACCCTTGTTATTCTCTTCAAACTCCTTGATCCCAGATTCATGAGTGGCAACCAAAATGTTCGCAACTCTATCTCTATCGGTGCAGTTATTGTAGGTAGCCTTAGTGACTTGGTAGGCATATTTCACATCAGCGAGGACTTTCTTGTATTGATAAACAATTGCCATAACCTTCATATTTTCCTCCTTATATTTACACACCGATGCCTCCTCTATAGATTCCAAGGCTAGTGGTCTCCTTTCCATTTCAAGGACATGATTCAAGTCCTCTAGGAACTCCAAGGTGGATCCATACTTTTGCGCTGGTGGTGTTAGATCTGGATGCTTCAAGAAAATGGCATATGTAATCATCTCTATTTTATTTTAAATATCATACACCCTTGCCTTCTCTTCTTTTAACTCAATCCTTAGCTGAGCGCTGATTAGTTCCTCTTACTTTAAGTCCTTGGTTATTTCCTTGAGCTCCTCTTCTTTCTTCTCTAGTTCTGCCTCTAGGAAATTTACCCTGTCATTCATCCTAGAGATCATGGCTTCTAATTCAACTGAAAGCTTGTTCAACACATTGCATATTTGTTCATCAAATAGCCACTGAGCATTTACCAAAGGGTTGTATCCTTTTGGCTCTAGTACCTTCATTATTTACCCTTAGACTATTTAAAATTTCAGCTCATCAATGTGGGACTCAAATTTTGAAGAAAGAATTTTCCTCGTCCGAGGGTATACACCTTCCTCATCAAATGATGCCATAGCCAAGAGTTTCTTCATTGGTATGGTGCTTTGAAATTACACACGCAACACCTTGTTTGAATCATCAATGTAGCCCATCCTATGAATCTATGATGCTTATGCATTCTTTCTTGCCGTGTGCGCAGCCTTGGGAAATCTCATAGCAAAATAGGGATTTCCTCCCATGCTTCCATATTCCTTTTCTACACTTTCCTCCTTTGCTTCCTTCATCACCAGGTCCGCACTGCATTCCATATCTTTCTCTAATAGGTCCTTAATTATTTTTGTTACCTCTTTCTCTGCAACCTTTTCTACCTATTCCTTTGTGAGGCATGGGGTCCTTTGTTCTTTTGTAACTTCTTTGCTTACCCATTTTTCCTAAGCATCCTCTTCTTCCTTGCCATTCTTCCTCTTGACAAATATGTACTCATTTTATTCTTCCTCTCCTTCCTCCTTTGATTCATGTACTTCGAATACGGGAGGGCTTTGAACTACCTCAAGCTCATAATCATCATCATCTCTTTCACCACCCTTCCTGGGTGGCGGTCACGAGACCGTTGCCTAAGCAAGGCGGCGGTTTTGTCATTAAAGACCAAAAATCAAGGAAAAGAGGGAGGGAGAGCAAAACAAAGCACATAGAGGCTAAGCAGGGAATGCGTGATGTTAATGTATACTTGGAGAGCTTTTCTGAATCCTTAACACCTTGCGAGGAGACCTGTATCATCATTGGGGCATGTGTGACATCGTTCTGGCAGCATAGTACCCTTACAATTTTGGGTATGTACATATTGCCTCCTCGGAGAAGCATTTTAGCCATTAAGAGGTGTAAAATAGTGGGTCCGAGTATGGTGGTCCTGAAATGGGAGGTTAGAAATTATGCCTGACACGTCCATGTGTCGAAATGATGCCATCCAAAATTCCCACTACCTGCAAAATGAAAAGAGGACTCAAGTGCAGATAGATAAAATAGATCGAAAAATAAATACTAAAATAATATGAAGTGAGGACTTACCATTTGTGCGGGGATAAGAAATTACCTCCATCGGTGCTTCAAACCTGTGAAAAGGGCATTCAAAACGAGTCAAGATGTTATATATGTAAAAATGGGCCCATTTTCCTATTCATTTGCGCATGTTGATTTGATTGATTTTGAGCTCTAGGACCCACGGTGACGGTTTTTGACAAGAGTATAGTAAAAATGTTCATTACGAGATAGTGATCATGCCTCCACGAGTAGAACATCGACCTGCGAGATCACAGGTTAGTTCTTCTTGATTTAACGTTTTTACCCCCAAAATGTTAAAATGATGAAATATTTGTCATGGGGGGATTATTTCTGAAAATGTCAGTGCTGATAGGGTCACTTAGGGGGGGCGCCTAATGGGTAGGCTTTGTTTTAGTGAAAATAGTCATTTTTTCATGTTTTTAGGCATTTTTAGGTCACGTGACCTATTTGGAAATGTGAGACACGACTGCCGCCCTTAGCAGGGTAGAGTTACAGGACCACCGCCCTTTAAGGCAACGGTTACGGAACTTCCGCCCTGCTCAGGGTGGCGGTACTTTACAGAACACCAAAATCTCAGTGTTTTGAGCCCAATTTTGTATTTTTAGTATTCTTATATGTTTTAATGATTTTTTCAATGTAATTTGAATACTAACTTACTTCGTTTTGCATGTTTTTGGGTGTATGCAGAAGGAGGAATATATCACATGGATCTGAGAGAGAGAGAGTGTTTGGCTTCCAACAGTTTTGAATGCACTTTCTCAGGATGAGTAGGATACTCTTCAGAGGGCCAGCATTTTATGTATATCACGGATCCTGCATGTTGTACCTTCTAGTCACATACTTTGTGACCCATTTTCATATTAGGATGTTGATCGAAACACTTTCTGATTTCCAAGAGTCAGGGGTGAGTGGACTATCACCCTAGAGGATGTCTACCACATCTTGGGAGTCCCGATCATTAGGAGACGACTCACACTTGAGACAGCGGTGTCACGGGATTAGATATCTCAGTGGGCTACATACATGGGAGACGTAGTTGTCTCCACTGGTTCAAAGAAGGGGGTGAGGGTCTGGTCCATTCCTAGCTTGCCTATCCCCTTGATTCGTCAGGCCATTATGGGGATCCTTGCCTCGCGATTGATCGGGGACAAGGGAGGAGACACTTTACTCTACTGCTGGTCCCCTATTATTGCACAGATTGAGGCACATGGTTGGATTTATGCCTGGGGAGCTGATATACTTGGGACCACCTACCACGACCTATACAGGGTGGCCCGCTTACAGGGACAGTCTTTGAACCATCTGACCCTGGTTATGAGTTGGGTCTATGAGCGTATCATTCCTTATGGGAGAGGTGTAGAGGTGGCGGATCCCAGAGCTATGAGGGCAGCTAGATGGATAGATATGTCAATGCTTACAACACTCTACCAGCCAGTTGCTTCCCTGACTACTGATGATATGGAGGCCACACCTTATCATGCCATGGTAGGGTTATGGGGTGAGGAGACCCTCACTTTGATTTCCTAATCTACTACAAGGTAACTTATGGATAGGACGGGGAAGGTGGAGACACACCCCTTTGACTGAGTGCCTCAGCAGTTTGGCCTTGCTTACGTCGGTATGCTCCCCCCAGTGGTGCCAGTGTTCAGATCAGTTTAGGAGGCTAGGGGAGGTCTTAGAGGCCAGGGTTGGATCATTGTTACTCCTGGTGTCCCTATTATAGCTAGGTGGGTATTACGCGCTCAAGGGAGAGTCGGTGCTCCTCAGGCACCCTTACTTCAGATTACTTCCGGTCCTGCCCACAGTAGTGATGACCTCATTGATATAGACTCTAAGTCTGAGGAGTTCACAGGGGGAGAGATGGAGGAGGAGACTGAGGATATGGAGGTCAGCAATTTGGTTAGAGAGGAGGATAGCAATCCCGAGTGGCATGACACTCAGGAGATCTTATAGGCCAAGAGGGCAAAGAAGAGTGTGGAGAGGGTGACTCTAGTCTCAGAGGAGCTTCCCTCTCAGGACCTAGGTAGGGAGGATGAGTCTGTAGTAGGATGCTATGTTGCTCCAGACAAAGGAGGAGTACATCAGTTGGTGGTGGCATCTATGGCAGGCACTAATCCTAGGGATCCCTCTTAGAGGCCTAGAGATCTGAGTGAGTTGTTACTCTTCTTTTAACAATTGTTTCTAGTTAGGATTACCTTAGTTGTTATCTCTCCTCTTGTTCATTCTTACTTTTATCCTTTGATTATCTTATAATTTACTTTTCTCCTTTACTTGTAGAGACTACTAATGAGTGGTGAGACCTGATTCACTGGGTATTTACTGATACCCTGATGCTCCCCATGGAGAAGACTCGCACCTAGCTATCCGTGGATGTAGAGGAGGCTTCAGCAGTCAGTAGGCATACCAAAAAAATTTCCCCTGTCTAGCATGTGGCCAAGATGGTGACTACCCTCCATACCGAGTGGGCCTAGTATAGGAAAGCAGAGTGCCTGATGAGGAGTCACTCTCATAGCAAGGTTGTAGCTGCTCCTTGGGACTGTGAGCCCTCAATGCATTCAGAGTGCCAGTATAGCTAGAGTCCTAGACATGGTTGTGCACCTTCAAAGGGATCTCATAGGGGTTGAGAGGCCACTTGGCTCTTTTTGTAGTGACTTTTATATTGTTTATATGATTTTTTTGTACCTTTCGGGCTCATTGAGCATTTTAACCATGCCTAGCGCATGATGGCATTGTTCAAAAAACTTGATTATATATAAATACTTATTTTTGGATAAGACTCTTGGTGTCTAGGATTTTGTGATTCATTTCCACATGTAAATTATAATCTTGTTTTTATATGCCTTTTAGAATGTATGCAATGGAGAACAAATGACACAAATGCTTTCTTCATTTTTGTATTTCGTGATGTTGATATATGATAATGCTAACAAAATGTGATCTTCAAAATTTAGTTTTTGTAAGCAATTTTCTAGTACTTCATATTTGTTTTGACAAAATGTGATGATGAGTTGATATGATGAGCAGATGAACTTGCTCCACTCCTATCTCCACGCAACTAGTAAGATGTGAGGGCTCATCACCAAGAGGTAGAAAGGGCACAAGCTATGAAATTTGTTGAATGGTAGCGATGAGAGATAGAAATTTTTTTGATGGAACCAAATTAGGATGCTACAAACCTATTCTACTTAAGTGACTCCATAGTTTAGAATGCAACCTGCTTTGTGGTTTATCTAGACTTAGATCTGTAGATGGCCATATGGTTGACAAAATCTGGTTTTCAGGGTTTTGGACTCTCTTGGAATTTTAGAAATTTGATTAATTTGTTTTTGACTCAAAATTTCAAAGGTTTATTTGAACTATTTGCTTATGACCTTCAACACTACTGTTAAGAGGAACCACTACACCTTGTCCCATACTACTAGTAAGAAGCATGGGCTTATCACCATGGACAAGGCATAGGCAAGTAAGGGCATTCCCATCCTTTCCCAACCCTTCGTCACTAGTAAGAGATGTAAGCTCATCACTGAAGGTTGGTAGGGAAAGGAAATGTGTAAAAGTAATTTTTTTTGTTTAATCTACATTTGACTTATTTATTTGAGAAAAATGTCATTATGTTCTTATTTCCAAAGAGATCTATATATGGGATAGATGTGACACCATGAAGCTTCTAGAACAGACCATAGGCAAGACACCTATCCTAGGAAGAAACAAAAAGTGAGAACAAGCATGCAGGCCTTGGTATGGCTACCGTTAAGACTTTATCATATCTAGCTTTATTTGATGAAATGGTTCTAAGGCAGTTGATGATGTTATGAAAATGAAGAAGTATGATTTGAATGCTTATGCCAATACCATCAGAAGTTTGTAATGAATTTCTTAAGAATAAGTCCCTTGAACACCAATTTTTATGAAATGAGTGAACAAAATGAACCTATCTAAATAAAGATGCAATGTAGATATAATTATACAAATAGTGCTAATGCTTCATGTGTAAAACCGTTTAAGGTGCAGGGAATTGACAGTTTCACCAAATTCCTCACCTTCTAGTGTGCACAAGAGATACGCACCATTTCCATAGTCTTTCATGACTCGGTATGGGCCCAACCATTTGGGCCAGAATTTCCTTCCTTCACCGGTCTTCTTATCGATCTGGATGTCTAGTCTTAAAACTAGATCTCCTTCATATATTTCTCGTTCATAGACCTTTTTGTTATACTGCCAGCACATCTGGTCAGCATAGACTCTATGCCACTGTTTAGCATCTAATCTGGCCTCATTTATGCTTTCTAGTTGGGAGAGACGTGCTTCTCTATAAGCTTCTTCATCCAGAATCCCTTGTAGTGAGATGCAGAGACTGGGTATTTCAACCTCAAGTGGGAGAACTGCTTCTACTCTGAATACCAATGAGAAAGGATTTTCTCCTGTTGGTGTTCTTATTGAGGTTCGGTGGGCCCACAAGGCTGGATATAACTTTAAATGCCAATCTCGTTTGTTTTCTTTTACTGTTTTGAGGAGAATAGCTTTCAATGTCTTGTTTGTTGCTTCAGCCTGCCCATTAGCTTGAGGGTAATACAAGGAGGTTGTATGATGGTTTATTTTAAATTTACTGCATAGCTCACGGACCTCATCATTCTTAAAGGAAGTGCCATTATCTGAGATAATGATTTGTGGGACACCATACCTGCAAATGATCTGGTTCAAAATGAACTTGGTGATCACGGCACCTGGTACAGTGGTAAGAGGCATAGCCTCTACCCATTTGGTAAAATACTCGGTGGCCGTGATTATGAAGTTATGGCCATCTTGTTGACGAGGGAGAGAATTTCCCTATAAAATCTAGGCCCCATGTAGAAAAGGGCCATGGAGTAGCGATTGGTTGTAGAGCTTGTGTCAGCATGTGAATCTCATGGGAAAATTCTTGGCATTTATGACACTTGCGTACAAACTCTACTGCGTCATGTTCGAGAGTGGGCCAAAAATAGTCCATTCGATGTATTTTGTGAGTGGTGGCATGACCATTGAAGTGGCCTACACATATTCCACTATGAGATTTGTAGAGAATCTTCTTGGATTCTTCTGTGTCAACACACCTTAGGAGCATTCCATCGAAAGCCTTATGATAGAGCACTTGTTCTATAATAATGTATTTAGCTACGATAATGTGTAACCGCCTTCTTTGTTGACGGTGTAGTACCTTCTGGATACACATGGTCCATGATATAATTAACTGATATCAGTATACCAAGGACATTCAGAGATAGGAGGTCTGGTTTCGATGTAATATATGCATTCATCAGGAAAATCCAGATCTACTAGATTGCCTCCATCTAACGGGTTGTCAGCTAACCAATCTGCAATTATTTGTCCCTTAATGGACTTCTCGGTTTATGAAAGTTAATTCGAATTCACCCATTAAGGTTATAAAGCGTCCAACCTTTTTAGACAAGGACCCTTGCGTGAGGAAAGTTCACAAATGGTCTGTTTTTACAATGACCCTTGTTTCTTGGTTTAGCATGTAATGTCTTAGGCATTTGGTTGCAAATACTATGGCAAGGCATTCTCATTCTGCTTGCGTATAACGTGTCTCATAATCGAGCAACGTTTCAGCTAATAAAATAGATCACACGTTCTCATGTATTATTGTCTTCTTGAGCCAACATGCAGGATAACGAGACATCTGTAGCCCGTGAATATAAGATCAAAGGATGATCTGGTCTAGGTGGCATTAACGTGGGAGGAGACAATAAGAAGCATTTAACTGCTTCGAAGGCCTCATGGAATTCCTTTGTCTAAATAATGCAGTAATCCTTTTTTAACAAATTTTTGATTGGATGAATAGAAAAACTCAAGTCTGGGATGAATCTTCGGATTACACCGAGCTTTCCGAGAAATGATCTAATGCTAGAATCATTTAATGGTGGATCATTTCAAGAATAGTCTAGATTTTGGCTAGGTCCACATCAATCCCTCGTGATGATATAATGTAACCTAGGAGTTTCCTCCTTGTTACACCAAATACACATTTTTTTGGATTTAGTGTGACTCCGTATTCGATCAAATGTGAAAGGATGACGCGGAGTAGTTCCGGGTGATTGCAACGCTTCTTGGCTTTGGCCAACAAGTCATCTACATAGGATTCCATGATTTTATGAATAAGATCATGAAATATGTGTCATTGCTCATTGGTATGTAGCATCAGCGTTCTTGAGACCGAATGGCATAACAGCGTAGCAATAAGTTCCCCAAGGAGTTATAAACGTAGTTTTGGCTTGGTCTTGTTCGGATATTATGATTTGATTATATCCCGAGAATCCATCCATGAGAGACAAAAGGTCAAATCCATCTGTTGCATCAACGATGACATCAATGGATGGTAACGGGAAGTCGTCCTTGGGACACAGCCTTGTTAATGTCTCGAAAGTCTATGCAGATGCATATCTTCCCATTCTTTTTGAGAATGGGGACGATATTAGATACCCACTGAGAGTAATCAACCGGTTTGATGAATCCTACCTGGAGAAGCTTCATTACCTCTTCCTTCACCATGAGAGCTACCTTGGGTTTCATTGGTCTTGATTTTTGTTTAATTGGCTTTGCATCTGGTTTGGTGACGAGGTTATGTACCGCGATGTGTGGTGTAATTCCTGTCATTTCTTTATAATTAAATGCAAAAGCCTTTTGATGTTCTTTGAGGATTCGAGTGTGTATCTCTATCTCTTCTAGAGTTAGCGAAGATCCTAGTTTTAAGATCTTTGGTTATTCCTCCGTTCTTGATGTTAATATCAATTGTTTCTTTGATTAAAGAAGCGTTACCTTCTTCAAACTCAGGCAGGGCTAGAGGTAGTTCTAGATCTTCTCCATTCTCTACCACGTATATGTCGAGCTCCTTTTGTGAGGGAAGCTCTATGCATGGGATTTCCAAAGTAAGAAGATGAATGTGGGATTAAGGATAAATCTACCATGTGATGGGTGAGATGTAACTCTGCATAGGCATTTAGGTAATCAAGAGTGGCTTTATCATTTCAACATGATCTAAGATAGTAGATGTATTCTTAGCTATGTTTCATTAAAAGAGGGTTTGTCGACATTTTCTTTACTAATGGTTCAGTTACGAATGGATACCATGAAACGGGTGTCTTCTAACTCACTGTTTGGAGTAAAATGTGAAGCTGAGGTTGCTATCAAATTTACGAGAAGGTTTTGTTCTCGCGGGATTTCTTCAATTGATATGAAGTTAAATCCTTTGCTCAAATCTAATACTAGCTGTTTTGTAGAGCTGTAAATGTTCAGCTCTAGTTTCATACACCTCAGAGACTTGGTTTGCTGCTAATTGAGAGTCTCCTAACACTCTGATGTCATCAACACCGAGATTCTTTTAGCTATGATGAGGCCAAGGAGGAGGGCTTCGTACTTAGCGCCGTTGTTTGTACATTCAAAATTTAATTTAAAGGTGAATGGTCGGATCTTTCCCTCAGGCGAAGTAAATTATCACACCTGCCCCAGCCCCATAATGACATCTAGCTCCATCAAAATGGAGAGTCCAATACGTTTACTTGGGAAGATGGATGTTGGGACATTTGTTACATCTACTTCTTCTACTTTGGTTACTTCTACCATATAGAGTTCCTCTGCTGAAAGAGAACCAACTCCTAGGGTACATCCCATACCTATGGAATCAAATGGTAGGAAAATTGGTAAATCCTGTTCTAGCAATTCGACAATTTTTGCAGTAGTTCCTAATGATACTGTTTCTACAACGTTAGCCTCATCCTTGAGGGCTGGGATATTCTTGATTAGGTTCGTAACTTCTAACTCCGTTGTAGGTACCAACTTTTCTTTCTGATTTTGAGTTGGTTGGCTTGTTAAGTTAGTTCGTTGGGAGTTCAAACTCAGATTGAAATCCCTGGCCTTTTCTTTAGGTCTGCTAAGTGTATATCAAATGGTTTCGGATCACAGTTTGCTATGAATATATTTCCTAAGTGTAAGAATCTTATTTCTTGAAATAACGTAGAAGGGATTACCTTCATATGGTGTATCCATGGTCGGCCGGAGGATCATATTATAGTTGGTTTCCCGATCTATAATATAAAACTCAGTTAGGATTGTTTTGGGTCCTAAGGTAACTGGTAATATTATAGTTCCAATCGAAGTGGCCTCAAGGCCATCATAGCCTCTTAGCGTATTCCGTGTCGTGGAACAATTTGTTTCTCCATACCCTAGTTTTTGAAGGAAAGAGAAGGGACTATGTTAACTGCTGCCCCATCATCAACCATTACACGTTTAACATAATTGTTATAAACCCACACTTGTAAATGTAAGGCTGGATCACCTCTACATGCAATCTCAACATCTGTTGGCATTTTGTTTATGTCAAATATAAACTCGGTATCCCTATCTAGCTGTCCCTGGAGGGTAAATATCAAAGTCTATATGGTTTACTTGTGTTTCGGGAGGTGGAGTGATGTTAATTAAATGACCTAAACCTAATGCTTCTAAAAGAGCAGCCCTTATGGGTAGGAGAGTTCTTCAATAAGTCAAAAAGGAGATGTGAGAGAAGGTCTTTGTTAGGTCATTAATTAGATCATAGGCACCTATAGGTTTTACTAATGGTTTGTTGAATGTTATCTGTTTCTCTAGCGGGTAACTTGGATTTGGCTGAGAGGAATACTCTCGTGTCCTTGTTATGGATTCCACGTGTAGCTTCGGAGTGTCTAACTCCACTAAATTGACTATCTTGGGTCGTAGCTGATTTCCTAATTGCGGTGCGACTAGGTGGATTTAGTGAAGTCGAAGGCTTCATGATCATTGTTTTCCTGTCATTGCACCTTTGTTTGTCCCTTTTGGATTTAATTTATTTTTATAGTGATTTGGGAGTGGATCATTGAAGATCTTAAGGGGTGCATTTTGAGGGGAGACTGCTCCTGTGAAAGTATTTGGCGTAGGTGATGCAGGATTTTCTAAGAACATATCTATGAAAAGTTGTCTTTGTTCATTCTGGCAAACGTTTGCATGAATTTATTGTAATCATGGCAAGTCCTAGTGTCATGGCCTTAAAATTTGTGGAAACCACAATATGAGTTGGGATTGTAATTCCTAGGTTGTTGGGTTGGCACGTGTTGTGGTCCAAAACTCTGATTAAACTGTTGACTATTAGGATTAAAGTTTTGGACATTTGTTGTTTTTGGTTTTGGTTTTGGTTTTGATATCCAATTGAATTTTGACTTGGACCCTATGTCATTGGATCTACGCTTTTTTGTTGTTGTTGTGGATGATTAAAATCCACCGAGTTGATTGTCGGGGTAAAATTGTTGTTTTGGTTGATTGTTAATCGGTGGTGGAGTATTTACAACATTTGCCTTTTTTGCTTGGTCAGTTACTCCATCTATTGTTACGCCACGATTTTTGTTAAGGATTTTAGGTCCTTGATTGACATTTTTGGTAGTAGGATAAGTCATAGTATTTTGGTTGGGGATGATTAACCTCCCATTTGTTCCATACGTCTTGCGACCACTATCTATTGTAGCTTGATCTATTCGGAGGGTGCTCTCAATTACTTCATCGTAAGTCCTTAGTGGGAACTTCTAGACTTCTTCCTTTATCTCTCTATTGAGAGAATGAAGGAATAAATCACATAGTTCCATCTGATCCATGTTTGGAGCACTTGCCGATGAATAAAGGACTGTACGCCATCTTTGGATGAAATGAGCAACAGATTCATTATGTTCTTGCTTAATATGCAAGAATTCCATGATTCCTGTTCTCAATAGTTTGTTCATGTCAAACGCCTTGATGAAATCCAAAATGAGTTGTTTAAATGAATGGATGGAAGCTTTAGGTATTCTATAATACCAATCGAGGTCGATGCCCTCTAAAGTTTTAGGGAATATTTTAGCAAGAACCCCATCCCAAGGGAGTTGTTCTCGAATGGCTGTGGCATAGGCCTTGATATGTGCATTCAGGTTTCCCTCCCCTTTGTACTTGGGAAAATCAGGAAGAGGTCTTGGAATCATGATGCTTCATATAGTGAAGTCTAAGGGATCTTTCAAATATTCTAAATAAGTTCCTATCACATAGGTTTCGACCATCGATGATGCCTGCTGAGGGGGTGGAGGTGGAATGGGTTGTTGATATGGCGTAGCGTATGCATTTGCAGGGACATAAGGAAATCCCTATGGTTGAGAGAACATGCTGGGAGAAGAGAACATATCTCCTTGTGGTGAATTGGAATACATGTTTAAGTATGGAGGAGTATTGCCTAGGAATGGATTATTTTGTACTAGACCGGGAGGTATCATATTTTCCACCGGAGTGGCATTAGCAGACACAGTTCTAGTTGGCATTTGTTGTGAATACTAAGGAGGCATGCCCAACATGCTTGTTCCTGTGAGGAGGTCTATTTGGCTAGGATGATGTGGAGGATTGGAATTTCCTAACTGCATGAATTGAGAATTTTGACTTGCTTGAGCAAGTTCCAGCCCTCTAACCTTTTCAGCCAAGGCTAAAATGACCTCTATTGGTGAAGACACGGTATTTTGCCTTATGGGTGTTTTTTGTGTCATTTGAGGCTGCAAAGGGGTATGATACCCTGCTATGAATTGGTCATTATCCTTCCAAGTTTAAATGAGGGCATTTCCTATAGGTAGTGGCATGGAGGTGTTTTCTTGAAAAGAGACCTTGGGTCATGTTTGTAAACTTCATATAGGTGGGTACATACTCCGAGAGTATTGTTCACTCCTGGCTTAACACACTGAATGTTCATCATCTAAAAAAAATATGGATCTGATTGTCTACTAATTTTTGGTCTAAGTAACACCTGAGGAGATGAACCAGATTCTCCTATAAATGTCATGTTGTTTGAGCCCAAAGGCTCTAGTTGTTGCATTTGAGGGAGCTAATCCAACTCCTCTATTTGGAAAGAAGAACTATATTTAGTCCTTGGAGGTAGAGTTTGTGTTGATAATCGGTTAGTTAAATAGTTTTCACCCCATGCTGAGAGCGAGGGTGATGGTTATCTATTCAGTTGATCATAGTATGCTTCAAGACCTAGGAGAGGTTTGCCATATGCATCAAATCCTGACATATTTGAGGGGTATATGAATACATGCAGAATAATGGGAAAGAGTGAAGGTGGATGGAAGAAGTGAAAAATAAAAGAGGAATGACTATTTTTTTCACCTCAGGTTCACTAATTTTGTATGATGGAAAAGTGACAAGCGAGCGTGGGAATCTACAAGTAACTCTTCCTCACACCAGACCTCCCAAGGTCATGCCAAGACAACCGGTGGGGATGGAATATACGTGGGGTATATACAAACTAGTTAGGTAATCTTATATCTTCGATGTGCACTAATGGAACCTATGAATCTAAAGCAAAGAAGGCCCTCCTAACTTGAACTGGCATGATAGATCGGTTGGCGAGGACTGCTCGAAGGATCCAATCAATATCAAGCTCTGGCATGATTCTATCTATGGGTTGTGGGATACATGGAAAATGACCTGGGATTGCTTTATGTATGTCTCCAGATAGGGTCATAAGATAGATTATGGATATCTAGTGGATTCTACGGGTGATTCTCTGGTCTAGTTCAGAAATCTTTAGCTTCATTAGCTACTATATCTAACAAGGATAACTATGTGATAATACCTGGTGGAAGTGGAGAGGATCTAAACAATAGCATCCTCAAACCCATGTCAATGTTTTATTGATTTGTACGTTCGTTGGGTTGTGGGATCTGTGGATCACAACTGTAAGTTTCTGGTCATTGTGGACCTCCTATGGTCATGCGTAGAATTAATCCCTAATCCCTAATATCCAGTAGTCGTATGCCTTTTCGGCCTCTATATTTAGAACTAAAAGTTGTGAGATCTTCTTAGAGTACATTACAGGAATTCTGGAAATTTGAATTCTTAAGCTAGTGTTTATGTCAGTGAGAATATCTCCTGCGTCTGGCTATGGGACCAAAGGATCACAACTAAACATTTTCTCTCTTTCAAGTCCTTCTACAGTCATGTGGATATTTATTTAGGGTAATTTTTAGTTTGGCTGGTTTGACCAAAACATATGCGCTTGGTTGTATTCTATGTTTAATCCTCTCAAATGTGCGTCGATCTCTTGTAGGTCCATTGTTGTTTGGAAGACCTGGATTCTGAGATTTTGATCTACGTCAGTTATTGCTACCACAAGACTAGGTTGAGGCACGATTGGATCGAATACGTATTCTTTGGGCTCCCTAGGTCCCATGATTGTCATACAAAAGAAACAATATAAATCTAACTAAAGCAAAGTAAACTAAGTATGTAAAGTATATCCACAACATATATAAACTCTTCTTTTTTTGTATTTTTGATAGATTTTTTAACAGACTTAAGATAACAATTATTTAATAGAATTGAAAGAGCAATTATTTAATATCTAGAAAATGACAACTAAGCTAATAACAGAATATAAAACAAACAAAGTAAACAAGTATAACTACCTGCTTGTGCAATTGTGAATCTATTCTAAATAACCAAATAACTAATCTAATCTATTTGAAAGACCCCAATCTTACCTTAGGAGTGAGGAATGAATCATAGTTTCTTAGAAACTATCAATCCCCATAGCTTCCCTGGCAATATCGAAAGCAAGATTAATTGAAATGAAAAGAATCGCTACTCTATTTGATATGTTTTAACTAAAACTTTAATAGCTTGAACTTGGATTTTACAAAACAGTGGCGAATCTAATTATGTGTGGCTTTGTCCCCTCAGTGTGGTATCCTCATTCCTTTGTGCTCACATGAATCAAAAAAAGCATGTAATGCTAGCATCAACAGAAGTAGGTATTGGAACAATGACAGCTTTGGGTGCAGACCAAATACAATGCAAGTAGGAGAGGGATAGCACAAGAGAACAGGGCTTTGCTTATGCAATTCCTAGCAGGGATTATCGCGAGTCATGCAACACAAAACATCCAGAACCTGAAACTATTCTTCTTGATGAACAAAACCTACAACTCTAATGGCTTCAGACTGAAAATGAAACTATCCTATCTCAATTGATTGTATGAAACAGTAATAACACTAAAACAAGAAGATCACGTGGCTTCTAAACAACAAAACAAGACTAGATATGCATGCAACAAATGAAAATTATTGAGTTCCTAATAAAAAATGAAAGACTAAGATATTGAAATGAGAAAATGAGAGAAAAATTTTGAGGGGCCATTTGCTTGAAAACCAACCAGCTATTTTTAGAATTCCCATTTACCCAAAGGTGAAATATAAATTGAACTCTTTTACAATAAATAATGGAAAAACACTATTCCATGGAACCAAAATCATAAATACTAGCAAAGGTGGTGAAAAAGGCTGGTAAACGTTGAAATTTTACACGAGTCGTGATAAAAGGAACATTCTAGAAAAAGACGTGAAGGACTGTCGCCCTGAGCAAGGCAGTGGTTACAGGACCGCCACCCTGCCTAGGTGGTGGTCACGAGACCGCCAGACAGGCAAGGAGGCAGTTTCATCATTGAAGACCAAAATGCAAGGAAAAGAGGGGGGAAGAGCAAAAAAAAGCATGCAGAGGCTAAGCGGGGCATGCAGGATGTTAGTGTACACTTGCAGAGCTTTTCTGAATCCCAAAATCCTTGCGAGGAGACTTGTATCATTGTTAGGGCACGTGTGACATCGTTTCAGCAGTGTAGTACCCTTACAATTTTGGGTAAGTACAACAAACTTAGGTGGTGATAGCTAATGCTTAGTTCTCATTCCTTTATTATGATCATGTAACTTTATATTTATATGGTTCTCTTTCTTGAATTTCGTAATCAACCCCAAAAGGCTGAATACAAAAAATTTAAGATGCTTAAACAATTAGAAAGGACCTAAAAGATTTTAGTAAAATACAAATAGGACAGGAGCACCTCATGCTAGTGTCCTAGCAGGGCGCTAGTGTCCAGACTCATGTAAAACTGAAGGGTCAGAGGTCAGATTGAGAAAGAATGTGTGTAAGACAAAAAGTGGAAACAAAATGAAACAAAATATGGCCAAAGACATGGGTTAATTATTAATTTTCATACTTATGAATCATATGGATATTAGTATGTAATTAGGACTATATAATTACCCAAATTTTGTGATTTTGTGTCTACACCAAAACACTCTAACATGCTCACTGGGTGGAAAAATCACTCTCGGCATCCTCAAATGCACTCAATGGGTGACATCAACATTCTAAAAATCTTTTGTCACACTTTTTCACACTTTGTGTCCCATTGAATATTCCCTAAGGTGAAATTGGTATAAGGGGGACACTAAAGTTTGAAACTCGTTATTTTTGAAATTTCTTCACTTGAAATCATCACTTATGATTTTAGGGTGGAAAAATGAGTGAATTAAGTTGCCTGGTTGACTTTTCATGATAGGTGAACATTCAAGTCACACTTTTACATGCTCTCTTTCCCCTTGGATTGTACCTAAGGTGAAAATGTTACAATGGGACGCAAAATTATGACCCCCATCATAGAAAACTTCTTGCAACTCACCCTTGACCATGTTTGCACCTAGGTTTCACAAACTTGCATTCTGCCTTTTCTCCCTTTCATGTTCTTGAACCCAGGTCAAAAAATTTAACTCATTTTATCCCCATTGTCACTAAGGTACAAAGTGAATAATGGAGATACAAAAGTGTGACCCCCTTCCTTCCATATAGCACTTGGTCACTTGAAAAATCAATTTTTCACCCCTAGTGCTCATTCCCAGCTCCCTAAATCTCATCCACAAGGAACTAAAATCTGTCACTTATCACCATCTAGTGCAAGTAACACTTATTTTCCATTTTTTATTCTTTTTCTCTCTTGAATTGGTGTAACTCCACTTCAACCACCCACCAACCAAAATTAAGATTTCAAGTCAAAACATGAGTTAACGCTTGTAAGAAAAATAACCAACTCTTCTCACCTCACACACTTAGTCATTTTAAAAAAATTAAATTCTATATTATTCCCTCCAAAACCTCCATTTCTCCACATGTATGATGTTTTATTTTGCCCATAAAATCAGTCTTGCAAATTAAATAAATGCTCATATCTCTAACACAGTGCACCCAATTTCCACCAAAATTTATTAACACTTTCCTTCTAAAAACGGGTAGTTTGTAAGAGAAATTCTATAGAGTATATATATAATTTATATAAACCAATTTAAATTTTAAGCCCCTAAAGTTTCCTTTTCAGATCTACGGAGTTTTGGCAAATGAAAAACTTCAAAAACTAGAGCAGAAGTGCTTGAAGTAAAACTTGAACTTTTGCGATCAATTTTGTTACAATCCTATAACCAAAATAATTCCATAAAAAATAGTAAGTGTACAAGGATTCATATGTTTTGATATAGCAATTTTCTAAAAATGGTGAATTCTTGGCACCCGTGCACTCTAAACAAGTAAAACACATTAGAAAATGAAAATTGTGAAAAATTACTAAAAAAGGCCATCCTAGTCAGGATTTGTTAAAAATTGTAAGTCTTAAAATAAGGAAACTCACATTCCACCTATCTCATTAATTTTTTCCAAAATTTCAAGGCTAGGAAGTTTTCTTGTGGTTCAAATATGAGATAAATCCCTCACAAGATCCCAAAACATCAGTCTTGAGGTTAATTATGCATGACACACTTGGATGCAAGAAACTAGATGATTCAAATCATCATAGTAGTAACTAAAAGATGGTCTTCATAGTTGAAGCACTCATATAGTTGTCATAGAGATAAATTTTAAACCTCTAGGAAGTCACAAGTAGGATGATGGTGATCACTATATTACAAAATTGTCCTTTTGTTCAATTATCTTTCCAAAAGAAAGGGAGAAATGTGAATAAAACCATGGAAAAAAACATATTAGAATGAATTAGTTTATGTAAAGGATTTTCATTTTAACCACATGATACCAAGGTACCTAAGAGCATCATGTTTTTAGGAGAATTTATTACACGTTAATGCAGTGTAATGTCTCTAACAATGTTTCTAAACACTCATTCAGTACTTTGGAGTGTGCTTACATATAACAAAAGGATATTTTACCACAATGTTTTTGTCTAACAAGGGGCCCAAGGAAAAGAGTTTTATTCAGGGGTAATTCTTGTATTTGAAAAATTCCCTATTTGAATTAGGAGAAAATGAGAAGAAAAGTATCAAGGTATCCTAAGTATGTTTCCATTCAAAAAGAAGACATAATTGTCAAAAGGTGAATGTTGGATCCAAGAAGGATAAGGGGATGATCTCCATGTCCTAACTCCAACTTTTTGTTTAAAGAATATCGTCATGTTCCTATCTCATAAAAATATTTTTGAATAATTATTCAATACCTTGGAAGGCATCTTTGTCTTATAGAAGAAAGAGTAGCAATCTTAATTTTCTAGGTCAACATGTGGTTGAATGTAAATAACTTCATCCATTTTCCATCTTAAGTAGTATTATTCATCAACAAGATTCTTTCTCATCTCTGGATAGTCACTTCTCTCTCTTATTACCTCTCCTCCCTCTCCCTAATAATCTACTCTTTCATTGAGGAAATGTTTTTTTCACTTTTTCATCTTTTTGACTTAAGTGAATTAATTTTGCATTGTAAAAGTCCCTTTTCAAAAATAAGAAAAGGACTTAGTTTCATTCCTAAGGAATTTTAAAATTTGTGTAGTGGTGACATGAAAATTCATGTGGTGTGGAGAGGAAGAGAAATTTTAAGCTATAAATTGAAATGACAAATCCATTCCAAGGGGTTGGAATTTTTTACTGTTGTAAGTTATTAGATTTCACTAATACTAAAAGCAATAATAGCTACATCTCTTCTATCTCCTTATCTATGTTCCTCCATCCTCTCTAATTTCCAACTTTACAAGCATTGTAATCTTATACAACCAAGAAGGAAATTTGTGTCCTTAATTAATGGATCTATAAAACTTTGTGTCTCAAATTTATTGGTCTTGTTGTTGATTTTATGGTTGAATTATTCTAATTAAATGTGGACCTACACTAGTTATTATTGGTGAGAATCTATTAGTTCCTACTAACAAAATTAACCTTATCTCCCTATTTATCCTACTTCCCTTCACCTCTCTCAAATATAATTCCTCCCTTGTACATTGTACAAGAATTTTTCCATATGTTTAGTGGAGTATTCTTGTGTGATTTCTGACCTAACACCCTTATCATTATGCAGTTACTATGCCGTAATTGCTATGTTCCAACATCCAACTGAGTTTCCTAAACTTGACTAACATACTTAAGATTATAATTTCATTAACCCATTTAATCATTTTCTTAAATATTAATGATAAAAATGCTTTATGAATCAACTAAGCATCATTTAACCTAAAAAAGTTACAAGGTGTAAATTACACAAGAGGTAGGTATGCAGATAAAATATGCTTTCCTAACCATTTTGAATACATGTTTAATTTTATCTTAAATGTATCATCTTATATCATATAACGACATGATTGATCTCAATGTTATGAATTTGTGTTCATTATATCTTTTCTTACTTCAGTTTTAGCTTAAAACAAGCTTATTTAAAATTGTTACTTTAGACTTCATAATGTTGAAGTCTAAATCCTTTTAGTTCCCTTTTTAAGCATCCATATTTTGATTAAAGTAATCTGCATAGGGTAAAACAAAATCAACCATCCTCATAATATATTCATAACACTTAACAAGATCTCAATTAAATATCTTTGATTATTTTCAAGCAAAATATCCTTTTTCCTTTATCAAGGACTAATGTCCTAATTATGAAAATAGTTCACATATGTTTTAATACAACAAAGAATTCATACCCATATATAGAATTCATTCATATTCCATTTCTATTATTTAATGATCTACTCAAGAGTATCGACTATTAGTTGTGCTCTTTTACGGGTAAATAAATCAACTAATATTTTAGATCCTTAATCCAAGAGTTTTATACATATAAGAACTATTAAGTTTAAAAATCCCATATCACATAAATATCTAAAATGCCCCCTTCATGCATGATATTACTCAATGATATATCACAATTTATGTCAATGAAAGTATCACAAGTAAAACATTAATCAACAACCATCAAGCCATTCATTTATCAAAAAGGGAGTGATCCACTCACTAAATACAGAAATATTTCGAAGTATTACAAAATGTCATTATATCAATATAAAACTAGTTTTATTACATCTTATTTTTATGAAAAAAGTAAATTTCAAGTGATTTCTCTACATAATCATCATAATAAAGAGACAATTTCTTTAGTAAAACAAATGTAACTTTCTATATGTCTTTCTCCTTTCATCTCTTATGAAATCCATATGCAAAGTTGTTTGCATGAGTCAGTTCATATGAACTGGGCATGATAAATGCTATAACTTTAAATCATTGTTCTTTTATCTAACTTTTTCATAAAAGGAACTCTACTATTAATGAAACAGTTCTGAAAGCACAATTAAGATTAATAGAAAGACTTTCCAAAATATTAAAAAACAAGAAGGAGAGAGAAAGATCATAGAATCAACAAGACGTAATATTTCAGTAAGAAATAATTAAATCAACATACTTAATTCTATCTCAAAAACCAATATGAACTCATTACAACCTGCTAGTCATCTAAACAACAATATTAAGGAAGGAAAGAATTCATATTTCCAATCCCAATCTTATCTTCTCATTCAAGTTTCATACTTAAGTTCTCCAACTCAACCTATTATGACTTTTCAAGAAGAAGTAAAAATATATACACAACTACCTTTCTCTAAATTGTTATGTTATTCAAATTTAACAACATGAATAATTAGAGTCATTTTTATGCCCTTTCAAAGAACAAGGAAATCCCATGCGTGTTGGCCTACCACCCAATGGGCATTGGGCACTAGCCTGAGGCACACATGGGTTCCAAGCCACTCCTTTATGTGAGTTATGTGAGAATGCATTAGCTATGACATAAAATTAAGTGAAGAGACTTAAAATGAACCATAAATTCATCTTAGAGCTTAGAATGTGCTTCTAGACCAATGTATTCATTTAGATAAGAAAAACATTACAAAATATAGATCTGAATCATAACAGAAGGGAAATAAAAAGGGGTGTATACCCACTCATATGAAATATATATAAAACTAATCCATACAGATGTAAGTAAAAATAGAACCACACATATATTCATATTAAGTATGTTGATAACCACATCACATTAACCGAGGCAATCACAGATCCATATAATAGTGTAGACCAATGTCATGCATCAAAACTAGACTTAAGCCATTCATAATAAAAATAAAAATATTCAGAACCATCCTCTTGATACAGCATACTCCTACAGATCCTATAACCCCAACCCATAGAGCTCTCACGGTATTCCTATATAGCTTCTCCTCTCTTCAACTGTCAATTCCTCCATTTGTCCCCTATTTCTTCTACTGGGCACTTTTATATATAGCTTTTACAATCACTGCCATGCCTTTCTGAAGTTGTAGATCGATTTACATGTGTCCAAGTGGTCCTTCATGGGAGCATGCTCCTTCAGATGTGAGCTCGCCATCCTTCACCATGATGACCTTTTGGAATCTTCTATCACAAGGTATATTCCTTTCGTGGGCTTCACATTGATAGGCTGGCACCTTATCCACTTTTCACGCACAATCGGGTCATGCTTTCCTCATGTTCTTCTTGATATTCCAAATATGGATAAGTCCCAAAAACGTTTCTCTACCTTGCACACACACACTACTGGTTCTACTAAACCATCCTAAAACCCTTTCTTGTGCACTTTCTCCATGCACGCCCTTCATCAAATAGGCCTTGCATGCCCACGCTCCTTCTTATACTTAGCCAATATTTTAGGGGCCCAACATCACCCCACACTACAACTATTCTCCACCTTTGGGAACACCTTCTTCAATGAATAAATAATTACCTTCCTTGAATAGTTTGGAGAAAGAATAAAGGAATGAATAATTTGGGGAAGAATGAAATAATGGGGAAACTATGATTACTTATATAAGAGGAGAGGGAAATCTTTCTTCAAGTCTACCTCCAAGTTATTCTAAGTATCGACCTCGCTTTGTTCCTGTTGATAGAGTTCACTGAATAAGGCACTCACCTCTTCAAAGCTTAGCCCTTATCCTTGGGTATGCATTTTTTCCATGATCCCCTCTAATTAGTTTCCCAAATCCTCGAGTGTGTCCATCCTTCTAGTGATCTGGGGATACAACTCCTTCAATCAATTTTTTATTGAGCCCCGCAAGGTCTCAATAGCCTCTGATTTATTCTCAACCTTGGCTAGAATCCTATCATGTTCTTCGGCCTATTCCTGTTGTTCTTCTCTTCGAAATCCTTGATCTCTAGATTCATGGGTGGTGACCAGAATGCTCACCACTCTATCTCTATCAGTTCAATTGTCATAGGTGGCCTCAGTGACTTGGTAGGCATGGATTTCACATCCAGCAAGGACTTTCTTGTACTGATAAACAATTACCATAACCTTCATATTTTCCTCCTTATCTTTACACACCGATGCCTCCTCTATAGATTCCAAGGCTAGTGGTCTCCTTTCCATTTCGAGGACGTGGTTCAAGTCCTCTAGGAACTCCAAGGTGGATCCATACTTTTGTGCTGGTGGTTTCAGATCTGGATGCTTCAAGAAAATGGCATATGTAATCATCTCTATTTTCTTTTAAATGTCATACACCCTTGCCTTCTCTTCTTTTAACTCAATCCTTAGCTGAGCGCTGATTATTTCCTCTTACTTTGAGTCCTTGGTTATTTTTTTGAGCTCCTCTTCTTTCTTCTCTAGTTCTACCTCTAGGAACTTTACCCTGTCGTTCATCCTGAAGATCATGGCTTCTACTTCAACTGAAAGCTTGTTTAACACATTGCATATTTGTTCATCAAACAGCCACTGAGCATTTACCAAAGGGTTGTATCCTTTTAGCTCTAGTACCTTCATTATTTCCCCTTAGATTATTTCAAATTTCATCCCATTGATGTGGGACTCAAATTCCTAAGAAAGATTTTTCCTCATCTGAGGGTATACACCTTCCTCATCAAATGATACCATAGCCAAAATTTTATTCGTTGGTAAGGTGCTTTGAAATTTCACGCACAACACCTTGTTTGAATCATCAATGTAGCCCATCCTCTGAACCTATGATGCTTCTACATTCTTTCTCGCCATGTGCGCATCCTTGGGAAATCTCATAGCCAAATAAGGATTTTCTCCCATGCTTCCATATTCCTTTTCTACACTTTCCTCCTCTGTTTCCTTTATCACCAGGTCCACTTTGTGTTCCATATCTTGTTCTACTAGGTCCTCAATGATTTTTGTTACCTCTTTCTCTGCAACCTTTTCTATCTATTCCTTTGTGAGGCATGGGGTCCTTTGTTCTTTTGTAACTTCTTTGCTTACCCATTTTTCCTAAGCATCCTCTTCTTCCTTGCCATTCTTCCTCTTGACAAATATGTACTCATTTTATTCTTCCTCTCCTTCCTCCTCCGAGTCATGTACTTCGAATATGGGAGGGATTTGAACTACCTCAAGTTCATAATCATCATCATCTCTTTCACCTCTATAGGCCTCCAAGCTCTCTATACCCTCTAAGTCATATTATTCTGCTACCCTTTGCTTCTTCCTGACAGAATATTCTACTTCCTATTCCTCCTACTCTGGTGTATTTTCCTGAGTGATGGGTTCTTTTTGATTTGGTGCTTCTTCTTCTGGGGTCTTTTCTTTCACCGGAGACTTCTTTCTCCGTGTGTAGGTACTAGGCTTAGTGCTTGTTTCCGGTGCACTTAGCACTTGTGTAGTCTAAGAACTTTGTGCTTTCTACACCTCTTCTCTTTCTCTCTTATTTAGCGCAGGATTCTTCCTTCATGTGGGGTCTTTAGGAATAGATACATCATTTTCCAAGTATGTCCTCTTTTTAAATTTTGGCCTTATGTGAAGGTATATGCTTTTTGCATCCCTTCCAGAGATTGGTAATGTTACAAGATTCATCATTTGTATCTCGTGGGAGACATATCTTTCCACGTACTCATGCTTCTTGGGGTAGACTAGCTTTCTTTATATATCTCTGTGGTCATGATCTACCTCACTAAGCTCTAACCTTAGCCTTTTAGCCTATTTGAACCTTTTCACCCCTACTTGAAAATATTGCATGGTGAAGGATAAGGGAAGCTTACACCAAGGGCTCATTATTTCATCCGTCAACCTAAATCTACCAATTTTGAAGTGTTGATATACTACAAATTCTTCCTCTCCTTTTACGAGAACGATTAACTATTCTAGAATCCTCCATTGCTCCTTGAATGCATCCCTCATGTGCTTGTACCACTTCTCTAAGTGTGCCTTGTGAGTGGATTTCATGGTCTCACAAGTGTATTTTGTGAACCTCTTCACAAGAGAGGGATCCTCTTCTGGATACTCCCGAATAAACCTTTATGTCCCATCAGGCACTCTGATCTTTGAGAAAACAATTATGAGGAGGACATTTCCAAATAGTATCTTCTCACCCTCTTGTGCACTGCTAATGATTTCATCCGTGATGAAAGTAGAAAAGTTGTAGATGGTCCCCTCAGATATTTTATGGCATACATTCAACCATGCCTTGTTCACTTGAGTCCATCTTTATTTATCATTGAGCTTGGTTACCAAGCGCGTGGCCATCCTCATCACAGGGTCTAGAATCTCTTCAATGTCAAAGTATTGTGATCATTTCTTATATTCATACATGGCTACTATTTCTTTGATGGCCTTCTTGTCTCTTAGGTCATCATCAATGCTATCACCCTCACAGATAAGGCCTGTGAACTTGGAAATCAACTAGGGAGTTATGCGTATCTTGTGCCCCACGAAATAAAAAATGGTCTTCATGAACACGCGCCATTAGCCACTGATAGAGGTGCTCAAGTTTTTTGAAGTATGTAAATTTGTAAAGTTACAATAACCATGCCTTCTCCAATTTAACCTTTACTTTGTTGTTGTATATGGCCATTCCCTCGAGTGTCCTCTTGTTTTTTGGGCGAACCAACTCCAAAGACATTTTTTTTTTGTTGTGCCTATAAAATGATTATAGTCACTCAAATTCATTTTCCAAAAATGATATTTCCATTCTTTTCCCAGCAATACCCCATCTGGGTATTGCATCTCCATGTACCACTCTTCATTTGTGCTTGTGATGAAAACCATTTGCTTCCCCTTTCCCTTACCATTCTTTTTAGGTGAGATGGTTGCTTTCTTTGATACCATCCTTCTGGTTAGGTTATCACTTCAAACGTCTTCTCCTTGCTCTGCTCTACCACTCTATCTAACCCTAATGTTTAATCTTGCAAAGAAATCCTCCTAACACCATGCCCTAGCCACCAAACCCTAACTGGAACAATTCTTCCACAAGAAGATGCTTCTCAACAAATTCCTCCACACCAGTGAACTCCTATCCTACTAGTTTACGGATCTACTTCTAGTCACGTCCTCTCATATTTCTTAAATTTTCTTCACAAAAATCACCTTTGGATGTTGTAGTTCGTAATAACTCCTTTTTGTAAACACAAGGTAAAATAATGAAGCTCCCAACTTCTTATTTATATTTTTTCCTTCTTTCCAACATTAAATGCTATTTTACCTACCATCGTACTTGACACTTAATGGATATTTTCTCCACTAATCTGGCCTTACGCACCTTCACTTACACGCCAAATCTTATGTGAAACATTCTACAACCTTTTGGTGTGTAAACAATACATCCTGATAGAAGAATCTTACATGTATTTCAACAGTGCCGAAGGAACTTCTTCTGTCCTTCACTTGATTTTTTCTCTCACCTAGCTCGTTTTGTTCTTGTGTGTTTTCTTCCTCTGTACATGGTTTCTCTGAAGTCTTATCCTAACACCAAACTTTTTTTCCACCTCTTCTTTCATGTGCTTCCTTCATCCTTGCATTCTTTGTATCCATCAACTGGTCCATTCACCACAACTTCTATTACCAGTTCAACTTGTATTATGGGTGGATACTTTGCATCACTCCACCCCACACTAAAATAGATGTGTGGTCCTTGGCGCATGCACAACCTTCAAAAATTAATGTGGTTACTGGCACCCAAGGTGCAAAAAAAAAAAACACAACAAATGATGAGAAAGGGAAACACAAGAAAGGAAAATGTATAAAGGAAAAAAAATTAAATTAACTGGAAATACTGCCTTATTACAAACACCAAGAAGACTTATTTATAGTAGGGATTCAGACTACACCCATTGAAATGTCTTTGAAATCTCATCCCATCCAATGCTCTTAACTGGGATGTGCCTGAATTAAGGATGTCCGAGATGATATAGGGCCCCAACCAATGGAATATCAACTTTCTGAGATGGCACAGAAACTTAAAATCATATAATAATACCATCTACCCAACCTCAAATTGTTTATTTTTGATGTGGCGGTCATGCCATGCATTTTGTTTATCCTTTTAATCCTTTTGAATCTACCTTGCCAATGATCATATCTTTTCCAATTTCATAAATTTGTCAATCCTTTCTTGCAGCACTTGTTCATTGTCCAATCCTCCTATGTGTGTTATACATAAATAAGGTAACATGAATTCAATAGGTAGGACAGCCTTTGCACCAAACACCAATTAGAATGGTATGGCTTTATTCAACCTCTTGTAGGTTGTCCTATACACCCATAGAACTACCGATACTTTTTCATCCCAATCTTGTCTACCAACATCACAAATTTTGGTCAGGGTATGACTCATTATTTTATTAAATGCCTCAAAAGTTCCATTTTCTTGTGGATGGTAAGGGGTAGTCTTATGATGAGCCACCATGAACTCTGCTAACAAAATTTGGATTGTCTCATTTAGGAAATGCATAGCCCTATCAATAGTTTAGCTCAACAGGCATCCATACCTTGTAATAATATTTTCCCATAGAAACCTAGCTACTATAGCTATTGTACAGTCTTTGGTAGGCACTGCTTCTACCCATCTTGTAAAATAATCCATGCAAGTGATTACATAGTGTGATCCCATCCTACATGCGGCTGGTGAAATGGGGCCTACAAAATCTATGGCCCACTTTTCAAATGGTTCTATACTTGGAATAGGGTGCAAAGGATATTTCATCACCCTACCCTGGTTTACCGAGGTGCTGAAAATGATCACATGCCTTGTAATACTCTTTGCAATCTTGATATAGGGTCTCCCATCATAACCTAGCTTGCAATATATTACGTGCAGTGGCATGTTCCATGCATAGTGTAAACCTACACTTCCTCATTTTTCCTCCTCCATAATAGTAGGTGCTCATGTTCTAGCACACATTGCACAATACTTCATCACTTTCCTAGTCTTGTACAAATCACTACTAACTAGCATATAGGGTGTGGCACGTATGGCTAACTGATTCCTTTCTAATGTTTTCATCCCTTCTGGCATCATACCCATTTTGAGGAACACTGCAATAGCCTCTAAGTCTAAAGGCATGTGCCACCACCTAAATAGTTGTGCATCTGGCATGGTATCCTTAATGATTTACATGTCCTCTCCTGAGTCGATTCTAGATAAGTGATCGGTTCTAGAATTACTCTTTCCCGGCTTAACAACCAATGTGAACTCAAACTCTTGGAATAGCAGGACCCATCGACATATGTGCCCTTGTAGAATGGGATTCTTTACCAAGTATTTTAATGCCATGTGGTCCATGTAGAATAAAAATGGTGTTAGCTAGTAGATATTTCTTGAACTTGTGTAATGCATAGATCATGGATAGTGCTTCATGCTCAGTAGTGGTGTAGATTTTATTCTACTAATGTTAACTTTCTACTTGCAAAACACAATAGGATGGTCAACAATCCCTTCACTAGGTTGTACTAATATTGCTCCAATGGCTGTACCAGAGGCATCCACATGAACATGGAAAGGCTTATCCCAAATGCGAGAAACAAAGAATGGGATGTTGTGACAAGCCTATCCTTCAAAGTTTCGAATTCCCTCTGCTGTGCCTCTCCCTAATGAAAGGCACTCTTGTGTCTAAGAAATTCCTCCAAGGGCATGGTGATCTTGGCATATCCCTTGATGAACTTCCTATAGTAACCCATATGCCCAAGGAATCCACACACGATGCTTTGGCTAGTAGGCTCCCCTAAACCCACAATGACTGTAACCTTGGCAGGATCTACTAGTAATCCCTCCTTACATATGCTATGTGCCTCAATTAAGGTTCCAAATGGGGTCAGCAAAGACACACTTCTTGATGTTGATGGAATATTCTGAAGCTGTCGACAACTTTCAAACATTAGTATTAAGTTATTACAATGGTCTTTGACTAGAACATACATAGTCCACTCATCCAAATAGACATGAAGAAATCTATGGATAAAGTCCTGAAAGGCTTATACTATAATGCATGAGAACATAGATAGGCACATTCTTCAATCTAAAAGGCATGAGTGTATAGGAAAAAATTCCCCATTTAGTGGCAAAAGTTCTCTTTATTTGGTCTTCCTTTCACAATCCTCACTTGGTGGTACCCTAATAACCCATCCATGAAAGAGTACGACTTCACGCTTGGCCAGTTACTCCTTCTAAGATTTTTTTACGTAAATAGGGTTGGGAAGGGATCAATGACACATACTGCATTCAAGTATTTATAGTCAATAAAGATCCTAATCCTTCTCATCCTTTTTGATGCTGATGACCATTAGGCTTATCCATTATGACTCTTCCATAACCTCAATGATACCTACCATGCGATCATTTTGTCCTATCTCCTCCTTGACCCGTACGTAAAAATTGGGATTCATCTGATATGGTCTCTTTTGGATCAGGCACACACCTTCCTTCAACATTTATCCTCATCTCCCCCAAGGATTGGTGGACACCTTTGAGTTCATGATACCCATGTGGGAATAAACTATTGGAACTCATGTTAGCAGATCAATGATCTTTGAGACCTCCTTCTCTCGACTAATAGTCTCTAATGATAGATTCCTTAGGTTTTGATTTTGACCCAACGCTAACCTTATTCATTTTTAGGGGCTCATGGTAAGTGCACATCCTTTCATCAATGCTATCTATAACATTGTGTGTGTTTATAGAGTGGTTAACATCCAAACTTTCCATCTCCTCACCATCTATGACATAAACCATCTTCCCCTTTTCCTTTTCTATGCATGCATGATCAAGTTGTATCTCCTCATATTCATCCTTGTCAAAGCGTGCCTCTAAGCTGGGATCACCTAGAAAATCTAGTAGCATGTCTTCTTCCATGGCACTATCCCCCATCGTAAGGCACTTGATCACTTGCAATGCCTTATCCACTAATGGATTTGTGCTCCAATATTCAAAAGCTTGGATGAGATCAATTGTCATCTCCTACCAATTTCCCATCTGGTGACATGTTCTTGAGTGGATATACCATGCACGTGCACAACCTTATAGTGTGGAATATAACTTATGCATCCATAATTATGGTGGTAAGGCTTTTGTGCCTCCTATCTAGGCTTTCTCACATGCTTGGCTATGAAATGAAGTGATCTCTTTATCATGGTAGTCTTATATGACCATGGGTGTGTTGCTCTTGGAAAACCTTACAAAAAATGTGATTCTTACCTTGCACCATTCCAAGAGGTTCTCCCGATATGTATCCTACTAGCATGTTATAGTCTTGAGTAGGTTATAACTGAGCATCCCTCTCTGTTATCCTCATTTTTCCATTGAGCTTCCATGTCCCGTAAGAAAATTTTAGGGTATGCCCCCTAGAGTAACTGGGTAACTTATTTCCTCCCAGGAACTTGAGTGAGCATGCCTTGGTCACTTTTGTTACACATCCCCTCAACTATTTCCCAATTAACTCAAAAGTACCATGTGCCCAATTGTCACACACCTTACTTGTTATATCACTCATAGAGTGGGCATCCTCAAATTGGATAACTCCTTCTGTAGAGTGAATTATCCTTGGGTCTATGGTGGAGTGCACATAAATTATATCAAGGACCTCTTCTCCTAAAGGTTCAATGTAAGGCATTGACTTCCCATCCATCAAAGTGATGATGAATTGTTATTCCTTGTTCTCAAAATTGAAATGTCATTTGTTAAACCTCATGTTAGCATTATTCTTATAACACCATGGGTGCCCAAGAAATGCTGGAAAATTGTCTACCTCCATGAGCTCCAATACTTCAAAGTCTCCAGTAAACTTGGCCCCCTAAATGGTGATCACTGCATCCTTCAATACTCCAATGGGCATTGCCTTAGTCTTTTTTTCCATATACATCACATTCAAAGATGTATGTAATGTGGGCCTTCCCATTTGATGCCAAGAATCCAATGTAATAACATTGACTTCTACTCCTGTGTCAATCAATATGTTACTTAGTAGCCAACCATACAAAATTGTATTTAGTGTGATCTCTTTGTCGTAGTAAAGGCTATGGCAAGGGAGGTTTGCATGAAACACCTGCCTTTCACTATCTACTCTGGTAAGTGGAATTTTTTCTTGTAGTCATTCTCCTAAAAAGGGAATAATATTCTCTTTCCTTAACATTTTACACACTTCCTTGACCTCATCTAGGTCCTTCTATAGGGCCTCATCATTCGTCCTTTGCTCCTGCTTCCTAGAATTTTCCCTTAGACACTAGATTTCTCCCTGCAAACTCTGAATGGAATCCATTGTCTCTTGATACACTTCCTCCTGGTGGGTAGGGTCTAGATACTTCTAGTGCACCACTTCTTCTCTTCATACTAGAGTCATTTTCCTTGGTACTTCCTTGGCATGTGTAGTCTTTGCTCGTGTTGTCACCAAAAAAAGTTCTAACCCTAATTCATGCGCCACTCCAGGCATCCACTATTTATTGGCCTTCTTTATACTCACCATCCCAATGCCTTTTTCCTTCCGGTGTTGTTGGTTCATGTGCTCAAATAACTCAGCGCACTCCTCATACTTATGCTTCTTTCTGCACCATGAGAACTGCAATAAATCTTAACACTTGCACTTGTAATGTTTTATAGATCCATAGTTATAGTAGGTTCCTTATGGGAACTCACTTTTCCCTCCTATGTGGCTATTGTGACCACATGATCCTCTGTAAAAACCTCTCCCATGTATCCCTTCATCCATGAGTCCTTCATAACATCGATCATCTTCCTTGGATCTATTAACAAGGCTAGTCTGGAATACACCATAATCAATGGACTCATGGATTTTGTTAATAATCCTACAATCCTTAGTATCATGGGTCGTAGAGGTGTAGATCTTACAGTAACAAGATACATTCTTCCAGATTACACACTACAACAAGGGACATCTACTTACATCATGGTCCCCATGAAAAATTTCACAATCTACTGCTATGGCGCATACTGACTTCCAAGGGAAACTATCCTTAGCATGCCCCTATATTTCACACTCTATGCACCAAAGACCACTACAAGTCTCATGTGTAGAGTTTACTAAAAACTTCTCTAATTTCTTGGCCATGGTAGCAATTCGAGCCTCCAGAAAAGGGATCACACCGGTATCAATGCTCCTAACTACTTCAATGCATAAGGAAGCCTCCAGAGCCTTGCGTAGGTTAGTAAACATTTTATGTGAAAATTCCCTCCTAAATGGAGTTATCAACCCTCCAAAAAACCATTGAGCATGCTGTGAAGGGTGAATGTCATATGATAGTTTTGACAAGATAGTTTTAAACCATGCATCATACTCCCGCACACTCTCTATCATTCCCTGCTAGATCTCCTTCAAAGTGTTGATGCTCTTTTACTCAAACTCTAGTATATGGAACTCTGCTAGGAAATAATTCTTCAATTTAGTGTAGTTTACCACCATCTGATAGGGGTTGTACTTCCTATACCAGTTATGCGTGTGCCCTTGCAATGTTTTTGCAAACTGACTTGCCTTCCGTTCCAGGGTAGTTATTCCATTCATGCACCATAGTAATTCACACTTGTGCACATGTTCTACACCATCTTCTATACCTTAGTAATCTGATAAGTGTAAAGACATCTCAAAGAATACCTGAGGAGGTGGTTGAAGCACCTATCCTCTTGATCTAGATCCTTAGTTCCCTCTGGTGTTCCCTCCGATGTTCCCTCTAGCAAATCCACTAGGTCTTGTGCCTCTAGATCCATCAGTTCCACCTCCAGGTCCTCCTATAACCAGCAATGGGCTTGAAGTGGTTGTGTGTAGTGTCCCTTTCAAACACCCTCAATTTATCCTCAATCAAAAAAAAAACACATAATTTGAATCATTCATTCCCTATTCAATAAAAGGGGTTTGGACAGGAAAAAGTTTAGAGAAAATCCAAACCTATATCATTCCCAGTCTAATTTAAATGTTGAACTCATATTAATGAAAGGATTATAAGAATAAATGAAATGAATAATTTCAGAACTACTAAAGACTTCAACCAACATAAAGGAACATCTTACAAGAGACCCAATAGATTCACAGTCACGAAGACAACATGATAACTCAAGGTTCTAAGATAGTATGAATTGGAACAATAAAATAATGTTGACATACTCCTACGTAGTTACAAGTTCCACAACTGACAAATTGGAATTAACCCTTAAGAGAGAATCCAAATTAGATGAATAATACTTAACTCACAGGAAGAAAACATAGTTTACCCAGATCACGACAACACTAAACCTTTTGTTTAAGTTATAATAAATATTAGAACAATCAAACCAATGTTTCCTCCCTTTGCAGGGTAACCGAAAAAGGGTTCAAGTTCCAAGTAAACTCAGCAACAAAAAGGAAGGAGAAAAATACTAGAATCAGTTCAAATTTTTTGCCAAAATAATTTACAATCCTGAATATCATTCCATTAAAAACTCGTACCTATCTCAAGCTCATCAAAAATTAGATTGATCAAGAACAAGTCCCAACACTAAAGGTAAGAAAGGCATAATCTATTAGAAACAAGACCTAGTGACTCATGGTACAAGTTTTCAAAGTCCTACATTCATGTCCATCCAAACAAGAAGGGTAGAGAGAGCGTGCAAAAAACCTCCCTTCAAAAATAGCTCATCAACAGTCAACAAGCAGTGTGTGCCTTACAAAGATCAATAAGATCTATTTAAGGGAACCAAAAGTCCAGGATGGGTGTACAATAAATGATTTAATAAAAAAAGAATAGAACCAAAAAATTTCCACAAATATATCTTCTCATTCATCTTCCATTCAAAAAATACTTCCACCTAAACAAGGTTCAAAAAAAGAAGCAAAAGATGATACAATTCCTATTTTAAGGTAATTATTCATACACTCCTAACCCAAATAGTAATAACAGAAGAATTCAAAGAATTAAAGTACATACATGATTTTTTTTGACCAATATTGTTGAGTTTCAACTCTTAACTACAAGAAACTGACCCAATACAAAGAACACATAAAATACTTCTGAAACGAAGGTGTAAATCTTAAACTGCCAGAACAAAGCCTCCTATAAAGATAGCCCCCAATAAACAATAATAATGAGAGCACTCAAGACAAAATCTATAGATTTCAACAAAACTAAGATACTATAATGCATACATAATACCCATTCCAGGTATTCATTCAACAAAGAAACAAACACAGATTTGTTCCAATGCCAAAGAAGGTTCTACTACAAATAAGCTAATCACAACTAAAAAATAATACAACCTAGATTTCATATTCCACACAACAAGCATAGAATCATATTACATCCAAAAGAACCAAGTCAAAACACCATTGAAGTAAAGAGAATAAACAAAAAACCAAAACTAGAAGTTTCCAAAAAGAGAAAAGTTCTTTTAATGAAGACATTTAAATAAAAGTAGAAGACTTAAAGAGATAGGGCCTATCATGCCTGATAGAGCTCTTGTCTTCTATTCCTTGTTGGAAATCTTCAAGAAAAGCCTAGATAGAGATTTTTCCATGAAAACACCAACAACCAGCTCTGAAACTTCCTTTTCCTTCTTCTTATAACTTCCTATCCTTATTTCTATTACCATCACTTCCATGCAAGGTGAAATAAGCATGCACAGATTCGAACTAGAGGTAAAAAAATGAAAACCACATGCAGAGATACAAATCTCACAAAAATCAAATGAACAATGAAAAACTGAAAGCTATCCTTTCTTCTAACTTCCCCTACTTCCTAGGTAGTTTTTTGCAATTTCCAGGATCAATTAATGCAAACAAGACTAGCAGTCCTTCCTTATCTCCCACCTCCACCAAATCATGTTTGGCTATTACTAAGTTTAAAATCCATAAAACTAAAACTTTAGTAGAGGTTTCAACTCATCATTCACTAAAACTTCATGTACTCACCAAAACTAGTGGAAACCAAAAGTTTAAAGCCTCATTAAATCCTCATAAATACTTAGAGGTTAGTGCCACTACATCCCTTTATATGTCATCCATGACATGCCTTTAGGTTAGTCCAAGTATTAGGTTAGTTTCATAACATTAGATTAGGAACCAAATTAGTGCATGAGTTTAAATTATATTAGTTTAGTCTTAGGTTATCCTAGTTATATGTCTTAGGACCCCCTTCCTCTAATAAACAATATTTTTTAATAAAAGAACCTAGTCACTTAGAATAAGATTAAAACTTAGGAGCTTAGATTTAATTAAGTTCCCTTAGCAATTGTTAAAATTATCACTTCAACATTACCAAAAGGAGAACTGTTATGATGTTATTAGATTGCTTGTGAAGGGTGAGAGAAGAAACATTCACCCAAGATCCTATGGCAATCCTGCTTCAAAAATATAACATTCTACCTAGCTCAGTCAAGATCACCTCAACGTAATGAAATTAAAAGCATGCCTTGGATCACTGAAATTGATCCAAGGTATAGTTATCCTACATCAGAGATCATAAATACTGAAGCACAATCTTAATTGTAATAAATACTATGAACAAGTTTAAGCTGAATCAATTTCTTCTATACACATGTAGTGAACATTCAACATAAGAAGGAATGAAATACTTCATTTTAAATTTAGAATAGACATGGTAGAATTGTACCTATTTCAATAAGATAACATATTATCTAAAGTAAACATGATTACTTAGTTCACAAGAGTACATCGTATTCAGATAAGAATCACATATCAACATTTATAACTATGATTAGAGAATTCATCATAGATATAAATTTAGAAATCTGGAAACTTGTTGTTGAAAATTCACTATTGTTTTTTTCTATAAACTTGTCATTTCTAGAATACAATTTCCTTTTACATAATAGAAAATATTTTACAAACTAGAATAAAAAAACTCAATTTTGTCAAGCAAGTGTCATTATTGATCCCACATTTTAAGAATTATGATAAGCTGATTTAAGATGTAATATTACCTAGATAACAAGTCAAGTTAGGAAATAATTTCTTCCTAAAATTGATCCTAAATTTAATCTTGAAGAAGAAATTTCAGAACCACTTGATCTCATTCCTCTAGAAGAATAAGTAGAATAATGATAATAATAATTAGAGGGAAGAGAAGAAAGAATGGTTGCACTTGTTTCATGGGGATAAAACTCTGGTGCACTAGTGTTGGCTACTCCACTTCATGAATTACCAAAAGGATAAAGAAATAACTTTCCCAAATTCTATCGATATAGAAAGAAATATCTGGATGATCATATCACAACTTTCATCACATCATGTGGCCTTCTTAGAGCAGGATATGAAGATGTTTCCATTTGATTATTTTTGGAGTCATTGCAAGATGACGTTGTTGAATGGTGTTACTACTTTCCATCACATATAATTACTGACTGGGATGATAAAAAAACCAATATTTAAGAAAGATTCAAGACTATAGAATGTGCACAAGCCCTCCTTTCTCAATTAGCTCAAATGCAGAAATAACCACAAGAACCTATGAGATATTTTGTAAAAAATTCAATAAGTTGATCAATAGATTCCTACAATAGATAATCAAAAAATATTCTTCATTAATTCTCAGTTACCTAAAATTGGTTTCATACTATGAAGAGCTCAACCAAATATTTTGGAAAATTCTCAATAACTTTCCATTAATGTAGATGATGACCTCATCATGTCGGAGAAGATTAAGAACTATTTGTTAAAGAATAAGGACCATAGTTCTAAATATGAAAGAGCTGACTCGTTTCTACAAATATTGGTCATTAATTTAACTTCATTGAAGAAGAAAATTACTCAAATTACCTCATACCAATTCCAAAACAAGGGTCAAATTGTATTAGAACCTCAAAGGCTTGCCTTGGAAGCTCCACTTGCTAATGAAATAAAAATAACATGTGAAGATGAAGGATAATACATTATTTAATCATAAATTGAAGAAAAAAAGAAGATAGATGTTATAGGGTTGGGTATTTTGAATACTCACCAGATAAAGGTTATGAATAATGCATGGCTGATATGAACTTTACTTAGGTGCAATGTTCACCCATTCAAAAATAGAGAATGAATCATATTATTTTGTTACCTAAGAAAAGAATTTGAATCCTCAAATGGTGAATCTATGGAAAAAAAAAACAAAATGAGGATCATTATTGTTCACTTCTACAAGCTCAGCCAAGAATAATCCTAAGACTACCTCAGTCAAGACTCCATCTACCTCTTTGAGAAAGTCTCTTTCATCTCCTCTTTTCAAATTAGTTTCTACTTTTATTTATCCTAAGAATGCAAATCCTACTCTCGTCAAGGCTTCCATAGTTATTTATGTACCTATCACTTCTCCACCCTTAGAAATCAATGACCATGTCAAGAAATGCAAAGTTTATATTTTAGAGTCTGAGTACTTGAAAACCCAACATGAGAAATTTGATAAACTTATATAGTGTTGTTTCACCATTTTCTTTATGTTTTGAATGTGACAAAATAGATAATGTTATGGGATGACAATGAATACCTGTTGTGTTGGTCGGTTGGAGGTTAATGCGTGTGTTCTAACTTCTCGATTTGATGTTGACTGTGAGAGCTTCCTTTTGGCTAAGAGGAACTACCTAAAATAGAAAACAAGACCACCAAATAAGAGTTAAATAATATATGATAGTGGATAGCCTAGTACATGCTATATGTGGGAAGTGTGATACTTCCTAGAAGGTTTTCAACCCATTGTTTTTATAAAAAAAATTATGGAATAATTAAAATATGTACATAAAGAATCTAGTGCTAGTATTCTAATTTGGGTACCTCATATCACTATCAGTGTCGATCCAATCAAATACTAAAAAATATGTGGGTCAAGGTATTTAGGTCAGGTTATAGGTTGTTCAAGTGGTCTGCAGGTCACATACATGGTCTTGGAAAGGTTGGATAAGTTGTTTAGGTTATTTTAGTAAGTTGGTTGGTTTCTGGTTTAAACAATGTTAGCAGGCATAAAGACTGGAGTCAGTTAGGTATGACCAATAATGGTTAGACAAAACACATTATGGCTATGGGTAACCGGTGTCAGTAGAGGCAAGCTGATAGGACTCAAAAATGTCTAGTTGTAGAGGTTGATCTAAGGTTAAAAAAATACAAAGAGGGGGGTGGAGAGGTCTGTGGGAATCTTAGGTATACTCAGAGATGTGTAACAGTCAGATATAGGTGATTGAATGGTGTGGATAGAGGAATGGTTGAGTTTACAGGTAGGTAAATGGTAGGGGAATGAGAGTGCAAGTGGAAACTAATAACAACAATAGAAGAACTTGATAGACTCAAGTAGAAATAGATGATGTTGGTTAAAAGTATACTTACTATGATGTAGGTTCAAATGGCTAGATGGTGATGACGGTCAATAAGAGGAATAATGTTTGATACCGCGGCAGTACTTCCTAGAATGTTATCGTGAGTGCAATACCCTTGGATCTATCATGGTGCTGGCTATGGATGTTTATAGGTACTAAAAGGATCTGGTTCTACTTCCATGTAGCTCTCTTCCCTTCTCCTTGATTTATGAATGTGCCACCCATAAACAAGGTTGACCAAAGTGAATAAACAGTAACTGATGATGGTTCTTGGTTGACCGGCATCAATTTGAGGATGCTGACATCTATTAAGATGGGATTCCCTAGGTTTGCTAAAAATGACAGATCTTCCCATCATTTGGGCCAAGTCTATCCATTTATTCATGGATCAAAATGGATGTTCTATTTTTATGACCGAGGAAGGTGGTTAAGGAATAATAGGCATGTGCTTTTAGGGTTAAACTAAATCTTATCTCATTAAGGTAAGTGGGACTAATTCTTAGTTAGTTATGGAAACATGCTATGAATAGGTCTATGGTGAGGTGTCTAGGTGAGGTGGAAGTTAGTTTAATTAGGATAATTAAATAATAAACATTGTGAGAATAGGTATTAATTTAATTGAAGTAATTGCATTAATATTAATGTGGGGTGAAAGGGGCCATGGTTAGAGGAACATGTTTAAGTTGGTTATTCGACCAGGGGCTAAGGGGAGTGTGACCAAATTTTAATGTCTACATTTTCCCCTTTTTTTTATGTAGCTTGTATTGGTAAGTGACACTGACAAAAATAAGATGTGGGAGTCCCGTGTTTGGGTGAAGGTGACCCCCCTCAAACTAGGAACTGATGAGGTGTAAGACCAAATCGGTGAGTGGTTTGATAAAAAGGTGGATGTGAAAAAATGAAGGTAAGTGGTTTTGAGTGTAGTTGTGAGAATATGGGGTACAGGGGTAAGGGTCGAATCAGGAAAATAGGAAAATGGGCCAGGGTCAAAGGTAGTGGCAGTTAAATTCACGCATGTGTTATAAACTGTGACACGGTACCAAGTGGAAGAGCTTGCAAACTCTACATCATCCAAGGTCAATAGGTTTATCCCAAAAGTTTGAAGTGATTCCGATATCCAAGGTATAGGATATGGTGTGGAAACACAAAGTAGGTCCAAGAGTACAAGAACATTTAGGTATGTTCTAGTACACCAAAGGTTGGGTTAGGATAAACGACATGACAATAGGTAAGGTAAGGTCATTAGGCCAAACAACATAGGTAGCAGGGCCACAAGGTATAGTGAGCACATGGGTGAAAATGTCTCTAAAAGTGGTTCAGGTCAAGGTATATAAGTAACAACATAGGTAATGCCAAGGTATAGGTAAAATAACAAATCCTAAGATGCAGAAAAGGTAATGTAGGGGTAGGTTGGGTTTGTAGGTATGGTTCAACGGGATGATAAAAAGGTACGTTGGCATGAATAGTGGTAGGAAAAAGGAAGCTTAGCAAGACCAAATATTTATAAGTGTGGATCGATGCCGGTTATAGGGTGACCAACATCGGTTAGTCTAGGGCACAAATATGACCCACACCGGTTAGGTTAGGTTGGGTTTATAAAATAAAATATCCGTATTTTATGAAATCATTATTATGTTGTACTGTTGGAGAAAATGATAGAGCCATTTGAATTTTGGTGAGTAGAAAGTATAAGGGACTACTTGGTGAGGTGGAGAGATCTGGTTGGTGAGAGGAGCTAGGTAGACAGATCCACAAGATCGGTGTGGAGAATTTGAGTGGGTGGAGGTGAGGTGACTATTTTTTGATGGTAGAAGTGGGAGAGGGGTCAGGTGGGCCACCAGTGTAGTGGTCAGTCATGCCACCACGCCAATGACACCGAAACGAGGTAATATCTCATCCTTTCTTCATATTTGTTGTGGGAAAAGGGTGATATGGGTATCAATGGTCGGGTAGAGGTGATAATTAAAATCTATGGTTAAAATTTATGTAATGAGGGATAGGAGAGGTCATAGGTAGGGTAAATAGGGGCTAGGAGGGATTTAGGTTAGGTTTGGGTAGGGTAGGAGAAGTTATTAGGTGAATTTGGAGAATTTGTGGGGAGAAAAATGGAGGTTTTTGGGTTTGGTCGTGGCGATAGTGACTGACGCCAGTGAAGAATTGGCCGACATCTGTAAAATATAGCTGACATCGGTCAAATAATAGAGGACCAATGTTGGTTACTAGTGACTGAGGTCGGTCAGGATTTTAAGGAAAAATAGGTCATATAAGGGTTTTTAGGGGGTTGTAAACTATGAGGTGTAAATGTAAGTGGATTGAGGGTTGGGAGTAGGCTATGGAGGTTGCAGGGACAAAAAATAGGAAGGAATTATAGGAATGGGTTGGTCGGGTAAGGGATATTTTGGAAAATGGTTATGGGTTTAACAATGGTGTGATTGTTTGGATGCAAGTGAGAGAACAGATACAAATGTGGGATAGAGTTCCACCTCTATTGCTAGCGGTGTGGGGAGATGTGACTGATGAGGAATGGAGGCACGTGACTGACGTGGGTCTGATTGGTATCCAACACTATGGGCATATAGTGCATGATCCTAGTTTGATGGTCACTCTACATCGATAAATGGGATTTCATGACCAACACATTCCATCTTCCGATAGGTGAGATCATAGTCACCTTAGAGGACGTGTACATGATCTTGATATTAGCAATAGTGGGAGCACAGGTGTACTCCATTTCATCATAGGTCTCCGAGGAATTGATAATGATAGTGTTTGGAGAGGGGATGACTGAGATGAGGTTCCATAGTGCGAGACTAAGCTATGGAGAGATGTACGTGGCCCATTTTGAGGAGATGCAGTTAGTTGTTTTGATTATGGAGGTAGTGTGTTGTTTTGCACTGCCAGATATAGAGGGTAGGAGATTCCCACTGACACTAATGGGAGTTTTAAATGATATGATGGAGGACATGACCTAGTTTGCATGGGAAATGATATTCTTGGTTCAGCTTTACAGAGAGCTTTGGACCTATAGGAGGATACAGAGGTTCAGCTTGTGTTACACCTTATTTCTTCATTATTAGGCCTATAAGCACATTGTGTTTGCATGCGACGGATTGTTTTGCCTTGGCTGGAAGTATTTGAGCTAGGTAGGATCTGGGTTGGTAGGTGTTGGGTGCCAGTTGGTGGAGTGTGCCGGGGGCTAAGGCTACACATGATGTAGTTCACTAAAGGGGATATTGGAGGTCTTTTCTGGAGTAGACATTATCTGGAGGCCGTATGTGGTATATCCATGATACAGTCGCATGGCCGATGAGTTGGATGAGCTATAACTACTCAGGTTAATAGAGGGACATATCATGAGATGATGCCAACAGATAGGAGCAGTTTGGGCTAGGATGATGGGGGGCATGAGATGATGCCAACAGATAGAGTCTAGTGGAAGTTTAGGCTAACCCAGGATGTCCCACAACCATTCCCGCAGTATAGGAGAGATTACGTGGAGAGACCTATGTCTCCTTGCTGACCTACAGTGCTAATAGGGCATGAGGAGTAGCAGGTGGACCGACAGATAGATGATGCCGACTGCATAGATGCATATAGACGATGGTGGGTAGCCCAACTACGAGTATAACCACCTAGACTAAGGCAACTCGACATGGCTACCCTCACAGTCTAGAGAGACACATTACAGGGACAGGTGGCCGCATTATAGGCCCAAATTACTAGTTTATAAGGGGCATTTGATGGGGTCACTGAAGTTAGACGTGGCCACGTTATAGGCACAAGTTACAGGCATGCAGGACGAATTGGCCACTACACATGCATAGATTGTGGCCCTACAGGCCTAAATTACTACACAGGTACCTGCAAACGAATCATTGATATAGGCACATGTATAGGCCACAAGGACATGTGGATAAGGTCATGGGAGATAGTCACAAGGGCTGAGACCGATGGCACCTCCATAGACCGTACTGATGGCTAGGTTAAGGGATGCCTTGGGTGAGGAATGATACTATCAGGATCACTTGATGGCCCCAGGGATAAATGCGCCATCTTATGCTGAGTATAGAGCACAATAGGCTTCGAGTGAGAGGACAATGTCCCACACTTATAGTGTGCAGAGCACAGGAGGCCGTCGAGCCCCAAGATAGGGTCAGGGTGAGGCCACCAGTGCACAAGGCTAGCTCTAGGTGAGGTACTAGTAGAGGTCAGGCCACGACCCATGGTGGGTGGTGAGATGTTAGCATGATGCCGCACGAGATTAGAGGAGGAGGAGGAGTCATATGAGATAGGCATGGAGGATATCTGAATGGGGGATGCCTGATAGTTACACATGTACCTCCATTATTGTGTATTTTGGCATATACCGGCCTGCGTGCTGAAGATAGCGAGGATGTACATGAGAGATTTTGAGATTTTTGATCATTTACCTAAGGGAATAAGAGTGTAAGTGGAAACTAATAACAACAATAGAAAAACTTGATAGACTAAAGTAGAAATAGATGATGCTAGTTAAAAGTATACTTACCATGATGCAGGTTCAAATGGGTAGACGGTGATGATGGTTGATCAAAGGAATGATGTTTGGTACCATGGTATAGGGTTCCCTTTAAGAAGCCTCTTAAAAATATGAGGTGGAATATCCCAAGTGAATATTCATTTAGCCCCATTCACAAAAAAGGTCAATTTTTGTAGGTTTCTACAAAAAAAAATCACCTGGCAAGCTCATGAAAAGTGTAAAATCCATACAAAATATGTTATCGCTTGACAACACAGTGTTATTGATGGGTGTCAGAAACACTTTGTTTTCATGTGACAGTAAGTGACCTTTGATTCCCATCAGCACCATCACACTGTCACGTAGAAAAAAGACGTTTTTGTTAGGCATCAGAATCTCTTTGTTGTCGCATGATAGTATCATTCTTTTTGTCATGTGATAATATTGTATTGTTGGTAGGTGTCAGAGACAACTTGCTATCGTGCATCACTAAAGACTTGTTGGTGCCCGTCGATAAAATCACACTGTCACCCGTCGCCTCCCCTTAACCCTAATTTTCCCTATAAATACCAACCCGACTGCTCATTTTCATGATTATTTCCCATATAACAAATGTTTTTCCTTCTCCGAGCACTTTTGTCTACAGGTATTGTACATTTGTGGATGTGTTTTAAACCACATTTGAATTCATGAATTCTACCTCTGGTGCCCAAGATAAACCCTAGGATCCAACACCTGGAGTCTCCAAGGGCAAGATTCAATACAGAAGTGCCTTTTTCCCCTACATACATGCAATTATCAAAATGAATGCAGAATACAAGAATTCCATAGTAGCATCTGAATTCTGAGGGCTTATTAGCATGCCCTAGTTTGAGGTTGACTATCAGACTCTTGAATACCTACTTTTGTCCTACAACACAGAAAATAATACTTGTACTATTACATTGGATGATCTCCATACATTCTCCTTTGGTGTTGAACCTATCGATATCCATCGATTGACAGACCTCTCATTTAAAAATGTGCCGATTGTAACAACCAAAGTAACCCTCACTGACAATGAAAATATTTTCCTCGAATCTAGTTATGGGTTCAGTGTTGATTGTAAGTCTACTTTGCTCTCATTTGAATGTTTTTTTTATATTAATTCATATTTATTCTTATTCCGATGACTTACAGCCCATGTCAGAAAATCAAGACGAGGAGTGGACACACAAGATATTGCACATCACTTTCTTGCTGCCTTAATTTATCTATTGTAAGCTATAATTATTATGTAAGGTTGACAATATGACATTCCAAATTGGGATGTTGCATATATTCTTGCAACAATTGGAAACCAAAAATTTGACAAGGGAAATTTTTTATCAAACAAGATAAAGGCAAACATTAATAATGCACTAATTTTTGAAAAACTAGTTATTCATTCAACCAACTATCTCCTAGCTCTTTATTATGAGGCCTATTATAATTTGAAAATGAACCAACTCTAACTTGTACAAACGAGACAATGAAGAATTTGTCAATTCCTTTTGAGGAACAACAGGTAAAATTTTAATCGTTCATATTAAATTTTAATTGTTTGTTAAATATTAGTTGTTTTTATATTTTTCTGATTGAATCTTTTTGGTATGCAGAGAAGATTTTTGGAGTCACTTCCATGAAAAAAAATTACATTGAGAGGAAGAGGCTAACAACATGTTGAGGCCTCGGGAGAATTGAAATTAGATGGCTTTGTTCACACATCAGATGATGGCCATGTTTTTGCATTAACAAAACGACAGAGACGTAATACCTTAACATTCTAAGTAGGGTTGAATACATTTTGAATTACTATCTTGAATTGACATGTGGTTGTTGCACTTATAGGAACTTTTAACTACACGCATGCTTCAAGGAAAGCATCTCCAACTCACTCGGTACAATCTCATGCAATTGTCAAATCTCAATAGCAATTACCACCATCAGCTCCAACCAAATCCATTTAAACTCTATCACAATCCCCCAATTTACACAATCAATTTGTACCACAAAAAAATCCCGTTCAACAAGGTATGACTTCATTTTTGGAGTTCTTTAATACTTTTACATATTTTATAGTAATTACTAGTGACTTGATTCTTGATGTTCAAAGTTGATAGAAATCCTTTGTCTTCTACTCAAAATCTGTAAACCACACCTACTCAATCAACTCCACAACTTCGTTTCAAAATTCTAATAAGAGGTTCAGGACAAAATACCATTGGTAAATTCATGTTGTTGATTCTGGCCCCTAGTGGGACACTAAACATACCCTCCTCATTCACTATTCTGATGCTCTCTCTCGCTAGCTGTCCCATTGCAACAGGGAAATTAATTTTGAATCAAATAAATTTAGATGAATATTATTTGGGCATTGATAGCATTGACCCATCTGGTTTTTTCAACACACATGATATGATTCATGCCAACATGTATAGTTCCATCTCAATTTACTTTTAAAATTAATTAAATTTTCAACATTTCAATTTCAGTTTTAATATGAATTTCTATTATTACTTTTAGGATTATTGCACCCAAAAGGAAAATGATACAACAGATTTTGATCAAACTAAAAGCCACCATACTTCTCCTTCAAAATCACCCTCTTCTGATACAGATAGTGATGACTTTCCAAAATTTCCTTTGGAATACTTGATTGGCTATGATTGTCAATCCCACAAGAATGAATTTATCATGCCTCAAATCAGTGAGCTCATTCAATGGGAGAGAAGGGAAAAAATATTAATATCTGAGATAGTAAGTCGTTATGACAACCATTGGCAAAGAGAGAACTTATTTACAACAGTCAAAAATCAACCCGTGAAGATGGAAGCATTATTCTTCAGAGCTAAAAGTGGGATTTTCGCATATAACAACACCTATAACGATAGTATTTTAGATAAATTATTAAACAAATTGGAAAATATCAGTGCTAAGGCCCAGGCCTATTTCAATAAATGGTCTAAGGACAAGGAGATGGTGACGATCGCAAATACTGAAAGAGATAGAGCTATCGTAAGTATAATCGGTTTGAAAATAGAATTTTTATTAAGTTCAATTAAAATTATTTTTTCAATATTTGATTGACCCTACTCTTTTTGTTGTAGCTGAAATATGAAAATTTAAAGATTCAAGCTAAGGTGTTCCAAGTTCACTTGGAAACGGCCAAAAATAGTTTATCCACAACAATTAAGATGAAAGAAAATATTGTTTTAGTTAACAAACAAAACAATACACTTAAGCGGATAATTAAAGAGAATGGATATGACCCTAAGATTTTATTCAAAGCAAAGGCAGTAGCAAATCCTTCTTTGACATCCCATGGAGATTCTACAAAGGAATAAGAAGTAATCATCAAGAACCTAGAAATGACTGTTGAGGATCTGATTAGTTCAAGGATAATTGAGGGAAGGAATATAGTAGGGTCTAGTGAGAATGTTAAGGATTGAGACTTGAGGATTGGGGAACCTCAAAGTTAATACTTGAATATTATTTTAATTTGAAGAATGAAAGTTGATACTTGAATATTTGTTTAAATTAAAGTTTAGATTTAAACTTTATGCAATATTATCTCTCTTTGCAATGATGGTCATAGTTACATTTATCATTAGATGTGGATGTCTCGATAATGAAATTAGAGTAGATGTGGTTAAAGTTATTATCCATTTATTCATTTGAATGTAGATAATGAAGTTAGAGTAGATATGGATGATGATGAAATATATGCATAATCATGATTCATGGATTTAAACTTTATGCAATATTATCTCTGCTTAGATGTGGATGTTTGGATGATTAAAATAAAGTAGATGTGGTTTACAATGTGGATAATTAAATTAGAGTTGATATGGATGATGATGAAATATATGCATAATCATGATTCATGGATTTAAATTTTATGTAATATTATCTCTGTTTAGATGTGGTTTAACATGTGGATAATGAAATTAGAGTAGATATGGATTATGATGAAATATATGCATAATCATGATTCATGGATTTAAAATTTATGCAATATTATATTTTCTTAGATGTGGATGTCTAGATAATGAAAATAAAGTAGATGTGGTTTAACATGTGGATAATGAAATTAGAGTAGATATGGATGATGATAAAATATATGCATAATCATGATTCATGGATTTAAACTTTATGCAATATTATCTCTACTTAGATGTGGATGTTTGGATAATGAAAATAAAGTATATGTGGTTTAATATGCGGATAATGAAATTAGAGTAGATATGGATGATGATGAAATATATGCATAATCATGATTCATGGATTTAAACTTTATGCAATATTATCTCTACTTAGATGTGGATGTCTGGATAATGAAAATAAAGTAGATGTGGTTTAACATGTGGGTGATGACATCTTATATTTTTGATGACAATATAATGGATCATCTATTTATTCATTTAGAATGTGGTGTTATGTGGAAATAGGATGTGGATGTGGATGATAAATGATAATTTTATTACAAAAATTAAGAATGTGGTGTGACATATACATCTTAATACAGTAAGGGTTTCTTCTTCTATCTTTAAATTTCAAACTCTTTAATATAATTATATTATTTTCTTCACATTTAATTTCAAACCTTCATATTGAATTGAAATGACAAATCTCAAAGGAAAAAAAATCTACTTCACATTTTAAACTATGGCTAAGTTATGTTTTAAGGTACCTCTTGTGTTCTTGAGCAAGCTAGACGACCTTCGATTCTCGGGAATTCAACATGAAAATGGATAAGGATTAGAATAAAAATGGGTTAGTTTGCCTGATAATCTCCAGTCCCAAGAAGTGAGAGTTTCCTTGGATGGATGTAAACTCACGTTTTTCATAAATATCAATGAAATGAAGAGATTAAAATGTAGAATAAATGTAAATATACATACATGTAACAATATTCAACAATAACTACAGATCAAAAATAGTCGTAGTCAATATTTGCATCTATAGAATTACAATGATATTATGTAAAACTATAAACAATTAAATTAGATTCTATTTATATGAAATTGAATAAATAATAACAATTAAAGTGTAATGTCAGGTGATACCTATTTAAATATGAAATAATCCATTTTCAATAGCTTCTTTGTATTCATATTTGCATCCACAAAGTGCGATGATGCACCACTTTTAGTCTCATCATTGAGATTACTTGGACTTGTAGCAATATTATTTACACCTCTTCTTTCAATAAGGGAATTCTAGTGCACAATAGCTATGTCAAAGGAAAGGTTTCCAAAGAGTAGCGAGAAACATAACACCTTATGTAACTTTTGAGATTTGTATCCAACCTGTTTCTCAGTTTTGATTTAATAAAAGATAAAGCACTGAAAAACTCTTTCATCCTCCATGAAACCCAAAATCATTGTTTGACACAACTCATAGAACTGAAAATATTCACTAATGTCTTCCTGTAACACACTACTTTGGTAGATTTTTCACCAGAGCCTTGTAATAGCACCACTCTCTAAAGGTTCAGCTAAGAGTTTATACTGTGACCTCATTGTCATTGCAAAATTAACTGATTGAATCTTTATTAAATCCACATTCAATATACCTTTTATTTCAATACCCTCAATCTCTGATGTATTGCAGAAATGGTCCAATATTGTACCCATGTATTTCTGAAAAAGCTTACTTATAATATCAACACGGCCACCTTCTGTATTCCAAAAATTTGGATTCATCGCACCCATGGCTTCAAGAATTTTGCCTTGGCTGAAACATTCTCTAATTTCTGATGCTAAGGATTCTATAATTTTTCTAGTTTTATTCTTGTTTCAATTACTATAGAATCACATAGATTTCGTGTGACAAGAACTTCTTCTTTTTCTGTTGATGTAATGTCTTTACTTTTTGCAGAATGTGTAGTGGTATCACTTTCCCCTCTAACATGGAAACAAAGGTGATCATGGATGTTAAATCTCAAAAATTTATTGGGATGGTTAAGATCCAATAAATTTTTCTAGTTATCAAATATAGGTGTATCAAAACTATCTGGGGAAGTGTACAAGGCATTAAAACTCATACATACCATTTTTCTCATCCGTATAAAATCAACAATATAGGTTAATCTACCTTGTGCATGTTTCATCAATGTATTGATCTCATGTAGCATTGGTAGAATGCCTACCAATGTAAGAAATGTCTCCAAATTAGTTAGAAACAACAACAAGTCCCTCTCCCTGTCAATTTTATGACGATATTTGTGCATGAAACCAACCAACAAAGTATACTCCTCATGCACTCTGCATGATGGCTCATACAACGAAATACACCTTGTCTCAACATCCTTCATAATTTTTGCCAATCTGTAATACCTATGGAAAATTTCTATAAACTCAAGAAATCACTTTGGAATGCTTTCTATATAGGCATGTAGTTCTCTTATACGGTTTTCTACTTTTGCACATGTTTCATATTTGCTAATGATTTTATATGCTAAATTCATATGTGAGCCATACAATGAATTTTTAGCATATAAGGAGCGAGTGATTTGTGCAATCAAACAGACAAACTAGTTCTATGACCTTGCATGACTGATGTCCATCTTCTCCCATGCATACCAACTTATAGAAATTTCATTCATAGTCATGCCAGCAATTTCTTTCAAAGAGAAATAACTAGTTTATATAGATTTTCTGCATTGCAAATTTCAACCATTTTCTAAACACCCAATAGGTGCGGAGTCCTCATATGATTTTCTAAATGTAAGATGGATACATACCCATGCGGTGTTGTGTCAATAGTGGTCACTTCATCAATTGAAAAAGATATGAACTTTTACATTTTTTACACACTCTTTTTAAATCTTCCTTCTTAATTGTAGCAAGGCATTTAGCCATTTCCCATGCACTGTTGTCTAACCAGTCAGACTGGGGAACATTCTACATTCCATTATATGTATAAGGTTTGAAATCGATGTGGTGAATGAAATTTGAAATCAGTCTTCCTTGTCTTAAGGATGTGGAATAAAGTAGAAAACTATCTGAGTTTTAGCACGCAAATTTGATTATTCATCTACCAATTTGCGTTGTGATCGTTCTGCCATTTTTCTAGGAGAAGTCTAAGTATTTTTTGATCAACCTCATATTCTACCACATATTTCAACATACATGCATTATTTTTAGTTTTCCATCTGTGTGTGTTTTAATTTCTGGCCATCTTCCCCAGTTAAAGTGAAATATGTTTTCCATAGTGTTTTTCATTGTGTCCAACTTCAGTTGCATTTTTTGTTGCCTTCTAAATTTCCTCGTACATATTGTACATGTACATTCTAATGAAATTTCTTCAGAATTAGTTTGGTTCTATAGGTTCAATAAATGGAAATTTTAAATCCCAGTCAAAATTTATGTCCTTCCAAGCATCCACATATTCTTTTTTCGTATTCATAGTTTACTTTTACGTGTAGAGCTTTCAAGATTATCATGACCATCAAGTTTCCTTTCCATGAACCACTAGTTGCATTTGAATTTTGAGTTACATTTGGCACTCCTAATTACACCAATATCTTCAAGTTCTACCTACACTACTGGAATATCTTCAAGCCCCTTGCATGGTATCATTATAGGTGTCATTTTGTTGACATTGAGTAGAATGCATGTCCACTTCAATAACACCTTCCACACATTTTGTGCTCTGATTGATTTCAGTGGGAACTCTATGGGTGCTAGCGTTGCTGTTATTGAACCAACAGAGTTTCCAAAATAATTTAACAGAGACTTTTGAGTTTTTTTTGTAACTTGTTGGGTATTGTGATCACTAGTAACTACCATTGTTCCCTGTTGTGTGCCAATAAGTTTAAAAAAATTCTCGTTACAAGCAAAAACAATGTTACTGTCGCGCATCAAAAAAGGTTTTTCTTGTCGCCCATCAACAAATCCCATTTTGACACCCATCACAGAACCTACTTTCACCCATCGCAGATTAATTGTCACCCATCAACAGATCTGCTAGTCACCATCTACAATCCTTTATTTTCACCCATCCACAGTCCTTTGTATCACCCCTCCATAGATTGTGTCACCCGTCCACCAAACTTGTTTGTCACCCATCTATTAGATCCTGATTGTTGCCCGTCAAAGAATCATATAGTCACTCTTCCACAACATTTATTGTCGGGCCATCCTAGATCCCTTTGTCACCCATCTATAGATCCTTTTTGTAATTGTTCCACTGATCCTTTCTCAACTAACCACAGAGCCTCTTATCGCCGTCCACACAGCCTTCTTGTATTCCATTTGGAATTTTTTTCTTCGCAAGTTCTGTACGACCTGGAATGAGTTAAGCAACTAGAGTTCACCAATGATAATAAGGATTATATAGGGGATATGCAAAGAGGTAGGAGAAGCTGACCCTAGGAACAAATTACTTTATTTTAGGCGGGGACATGTCATGAAAGAACCAAAAAAATCCCTTTTCACGTTTTACAAAATGGATATCACCTAAAAAAAAACCCTTGACCCATGGTAGTAATTCCTTCATTTGATCATGGTGCAATACCTCTGATCTGTCTTGGTGGTGGCTATGTATTTTCTATGGTACCAAAAGGCGTTTGTGTTCTACTTTTATGAAGCTCTCTTCCTTCTCCTTAATTTTTGAATGTGCCAACCCATAAAACAAGGTTACCAAATCTAATAAATGGGAACCGATGATGGTTCTTGGTTCACGGGTGTCCGTTTGAGATGAATTGCACGGTTAAGTGGTATTCCCTAGGTTTTCTAAAAAAATTTATATCTTCCATCAGGTGGGTAGGTTCTATCCATTTATTAGTGGATCAGCATGGAGTTCTATTTTAACGAGTAGCAGTGGCTAGAGGAATAATAAGGAATATCTGCATGTGCTTTAGGGTGATTAACTAAAAATTAGCTCCTTAAGGTTAGTGGGACTAAGTCTTGTTATGATGGAAACATGTTATGAATAGGTCTATGGTGAGGTGGAATTAGTTTAATTAGGATTAATTAATAAAAAAAATTGTGAGCATAGGATTAATTTAATTTGAAAGTAATTGAATTAATATTACTGTGGGGTGAAAGGGGCCGGTAGAGAGGAACATGGTTGAGTTGGTATGCGAACTAGGCGCTAAGGGATGTGACCAAAGTTTGGTGTCTATAAGTGTTCCAGGAAGTATTCAAATACATGTTCCAATAAACAATTCCATTTCCAAATTAAACACCTCTCCTCCTCATACTCTCCCTGCTCAGAACCTTTTCTTCACCACCCTCCTCGTAGGGGAAAGTAGAACCTTTTTATCTCTCCTTATGGGTCAAAATGGATATAAAGTGAATATTACATTATCACATTTGGCGGACAAATGTTATTCCCGTTAAAATTGGTAAATCCTTAGTTATCTCTATCACCCAAGTATTGTTATTGTTAATTCCATGGAAATTAAAGAAGTACCTCTGTTGTAAGGTCAAGATGCTTCAAGTATCATTGTAGAGTTCCTGACAGAAGCTCATGCTGAAAATACTTTAAGTAGGCATGTCAACCTCATAGGTATGTTGTTGAGTTTGAAGCTTCTATATGAGATGTTGTAAGACGATTTACAAAGAGATAGTCACATCCTACCTTCAGTCAATGTAAGAGGAAAATCTCCTTTCCTTAGGAAAATGAAAAGACACAATTTCAAAAAACAAATGATCCGAAGGGCAGACTGTTATTTCAAGTTCAAGGAATGAAAAAAGTCTTCATAACCTCAAATTGTTGATCTTCCCATCTTAGATGGAGAAGTGAGAAGTTGTACCAAGTGTAATGGAACCAACTGAGAAACTCATGTATGACCCAATGAGGCCAAAATTTGAAGTGTTATTTCTTATTGGATTGGAGTAGATGCTCTGTTTTAATAGTGATGTGAAAGTCATGGGAAACCTTAAACCTTTAACAAATTACTTGAGGTGATGAGTAACATGGATCATCAAAAGGAGAGTGTGATTATTAATTTTTTTTTTATAATGTTGACCTATGTGTTTTTCCAATATGTTCTCAAGGTTTAGGTAACTCCATTCAATGAGATATGATGTGAATACACATATTTCTTTTTCCTATTGAGAGAGGATGACTCTTGCAATAAGGAATGCATAAATGAAAATAGTCTTAGGCTGTTGAAGTTTACCTACTAATCATGGAGATAAATTTCTAATCTTGGGATGGTCAAGAGTGGGGGAAAATGATAATCTTGATATTTCTCCCCAACCTTGTGCCTATATCCTTTTAATAAGATGAAGACTTATCATTTAGGAATGTATGAATAAGAATATTCTTGAATCTTCAAGTTGACGCCACTCAAAGAAATGATGCTTTCATCTTGAAGATTAGATTTCAAGGGCTCAAAATGTACGAGATGGAGAAGGATGTTATGGTTTTAATTTCTTCACACTGATTTTTACTCATTTTATTCTATATGAGGATGAAACACTTTGCATATTCATATCATAGTAATAAGTGTGTTAGGGTGAGAAATTTTTGTACGTAATAGTTTTGGGATCAAACTAGTAAACATTAGAACACTACGAGGCTTGTGATGGTTTGAAACTCTATAACCATTATAATAACTAGTCATTATATTTATGGTCATGAATTAGATAAAAAAATAAAAGACAAAGGGCCTATCAAAGATTAATAATTCGGTATGTGAAAATAACAAACATAGTGTGAGCAAGACTCGTTCTGTAGCAAAATGGGAAATCGGCAATTAGAATGAATTGGAAATAAATGAGTAGATGAAATAAGAGTTATAACAAAAAAAAATGAGCCCTCCTAATTAGATAATCACTTACCAGAACAATCATGCAAACATTTCCTCAGAAATTGAGAATGGGTTATAGTTTAATGATCTAGTCAATGTATTTTCAAAACAAAGGCTTCGGTGATACTCATGCACAGGTAAGTCATTCAGTACGGAATTGATTGCTATAGGAAAATTAGGTTATCCCCCCCCGCATGTACCATAGCTGATGTAAGATGTTTATTATGTTTCCCTTTTTTGGTTGTTGTTTCCCTTCCTATTTTGTTTTTTTCCTTCTCTTTTCGTGTGTTTGTTTCTTGGTTTTGTTGTATCTTTGCTAGTTTTTTAGTAATGTTAATATTATGGCCCAAAAGACAAGGCGTTGTTCTATTACCCCATGAGATACCTAAGGTTATGCATTACCCCTTACAGTATAACTTTCCCTGAGATAGAGACAATTTTTTGTCATGCTAAATTTCTACCAAAGAAACATATTAAAATTAGCCAGGACAACTATCCCACTTGAAAATTTCCTCTCCCGGTCACTGTCAACCCTTCCTCTATCTAGCTCCCATAGTGCACATCCTTTTTGCATTAGAAAACATACTAAAAATATTTTCAAGTGTTTTTAATGTGCAAGAATTTATGCCTAAGGTGATTGAATCACTAAGATTTAATGAAGATTAACTTCCCTAGAGGCCTAGAAAGGGCCATTTTTAGCCACTTTACTACTGGTGAACACCCTCTAAAAGCTTACAGGGAATATTTAAATCATCTAAAAGTTTTATAGGAGAGAAATTAAGTTTTCTAGGGAATGTTAGGAATAATATTAGATATTTTTTGTGAACATATTATGAGTGTGGAAATATAATATAATTGTAATGTAATACACTATTTATTAGTTGTTAACTCATGTAACTAGTTGTAACTAGCTATTTGTTGTGAGAACCTCCTGGGCCTATGCGCGTTTTGAGTGCAGCTACTTAGTTGGGATTATGCGAGATTTGGGATGAGTGTTGCCTCCTATCCGCACGGAGATCAAACTGCTCTATATGTAATCTTCCTCTCTTTTTGCATCCCGGATGAATCAATAATGATTTGTTATCTCTTATTAGTCCGTGTTCTGTGATTAGTTTTTTTTGGCATGCAAACTGAAACCACTCTAATTTGGTGGTATCAAGAGTAAGGTTGGGAGAAGCAGGTTTTCATCATGTTCTCATGAATGGAGGAGTATAATGTTGAGGGATAATCTATACTGTAATATTGTCCCAAATTTTATGTGCCAGGACTCGTGAAATCTATGTTTCATCGTATACATAATAGGTGTTAATTTCACATATGTTTTGCTCCTCGAACTTCAGCGGGCATAAAACTCAAGCCGGATTACATTCAAGATCCTTTTTTGGTTGGAATTCACATTTCCCACTCATTGAATCACTGGCTTTACCAGAATTTGGGTGAATAATTCTGCTAATTGTTTTCGGAATAAATATTCTTTAAAAAATATGTGTTTTTCTTCATTATTGCGTTAAATAATTCACCACTCTATCTAGATCTCTTCACTCACAAGGCGTATATAGCTAGATCAAAGTAATTGGAGGTGGCATCCACATTGGTTTTTTTATTTCTACCCTGCCCAGAAGTAGTCAAAGTTGGCCACACTCGTATAAAAAGCTAAGTTGCAGATATTTTCAGGAGGTGATACCTGTGAAGGATCCTGGAATCATTCAAGGCAAGGCAATTTGTGATGGGCGCATACCTCCACCAGTCAACCATGTGTTTAGTTTTTATATTCATGCATGTCTTCACTTCTGTGTGTTGGTCTATAGTTTTTTTTCATTTGTCATCTATCCTTTAAAAAATGGAAGTACTCAATTTTTCTTTTATTATCCACATTTTCTTTCAAGTCTTTGTCTTCTCCCAGGCTCCACTTTTCCTCTATCCATGTAAGTCAAACTTCCAGTTCTAATATATTATGTGTAAGGAATTAGTCTCTAGCCTTCATTTTTGGTGTGTCGTAAAATGTCCTTGTCCATTTTAGTATACATTAAGTGTTTTATAATATTTAAAAAGTAATTTTCTTCTATTACTTTTTTTAATGTTGAGTGTGGGTGCAATAGACTTGTCAAATAAGTCGAAAATTCGTATTCATCCTTATTATAGTCCTGGCAGTCAATGTCATTGTTGTGGTCCAAGTCAGAGAGTCTAAAATTTGTTTGTAAAAGAGGATTTGCCGCCATCTAGAGTATATCATAAAAGTCATCAAAATTTGTAAAATAATAATCATAATTTTTTAAAAAAAAAATTTCCTTACGAAACGCTTTTCGGTGAAATTGACGTTCGATTAAGGTGTGGAGACTTGAGCTTAAAGTGATATTTTCTAAGTAGGCATCTTGATGGCGGAAGGAGGCAATGGAGAAGAGGACAACTAACTCCTCTCGCCATCCGCAAATTGAC